>JAXIVD010004735.1:15000-20000 GCA_036785275.1 Cancer borealis | reverse complement strand
ATATATATATATAACATACATTGTAATCCACAAGGGCTTCACAAGTATTGATTTGACGAAAGACAAAGGTTGAGTGAATCATGTCAGTGGGTAAAAAAATGAGGATACAACAATTAATATGAAGGAACTAATGTGTACTCATCATGGCCATGTAGCGCCAATGTTGATATGAATGCGATGAAAAACATATAAGAAGCGCCATAACGAAGCTGCAGTCCTGTGGAAGGGCCATTGGGGCAGACATGGCCCATGCCACTACTCAAAAGAGGAAACTGTAGTAGCCTCAAATTTGCTGTGTCAGAGGAAGAAGTTGTGGGTGAAAATTATACCCTTTCAAGCCAGTCGACACCTTCAGCTACATCTCAGGATGCCCATACGGTACATTTACGAGAGGAGAGAAAGGACAAAAGGATAAGGGTGACGACAGGCCTCCCCTCCATTCCAGCCAACCTTCCTTACCTCTTCAGGTAGAGATTCGGTGGACTTGCTGTATCTCATGGCGCAGAAGGTGGTGTCTCCTCCGGCCTGAGGGTCACTGGTGCACGGCTGGATCACCGCGTTGCCCATCCTTGCCCACCCACCCACGAATGAAATGCCCGGAATGGTCACTGGCACATTTATATGATTTCACCAATCATTCTTATCATCAGTGAGTACTGATCGACGGGACACGCCACACTGTCTTAGTTAAGGGCCTTGCATCAGCAAGCTGTAAAATGTATTCAAATACCCTTATTGTCGTTTTAGATCCATACACTTTTGCCTAAAAACAACCGTGAGTCTAGAGGCTCAATGTTCTCGGGCTGTAAACACTAGAAACTGAAAGAAATATTGTAATTTATGGTATATGAAAAGAGTAACACAAAGGCAGTTTAACACAAGAAGTACGTAAGAACGTGCTCGTGTTTTAGAAGAGCGATAGCAATCATAAAACAACAAAGTGGTCATCGTGGAAGCATTTCTCTGAACAGCTAGAGGTCCCCCGCTGTGCCAGACCTTCATGGACGACAACAAAGACGGTAGTGTGACCACAGGACCCGCTGTGTTTATGAGACCTGATGCACAGTAGTTGTGTGTATGTGTATGTGTGTGTGTGTGTGTGTGTGTGTGTGTGTGTGTGTGTGTGTGTGTGTGTGTGTGTGTGATCCATCTAAATGCCAAGAACAACCACACACAAGAACAATCATACTCAACCAAGCCTCCCAACAGAGCGCTCCCTTGTGTCTGGCCAGCGGTGAGTGTGACGCAACGTGGCGGCACGCAGACCGTCCTGCGTGACGCCACAATAAACAAACTCTTTGGGGCTCGGAGAGGCGGGCGAGGAGTGCCAGGCGCGGTAGATATAAAAAATAAACACAGTTCAAAGGCCACATGGGGGCGGTGGTGCACCTGGTGTTGTGGATGTTTTTTTTGTTTTTTTGTGGGTGTGTGTCAGGTGCCCGTACTTGAAACACACACACACACACACACACACACACACACACACACACACACACACACACGCGCGCGCGCGCGCGCGCGCGCGCACACACACACACACACACACACACACACACATAACTACCATGAAAATCACAGACAAATGCACTATAATGAGCTATGCGAGACGACTGAGAGGGAAACGAAAAGGAGTGAAAGAGAATTTGAAATATAATGAAGAGCACACACCAGTAAATGAAGGAAATAAGAAATAATGGTTGAAAAAATAAAGTAAGGAAGGTGCAAGAGGGAGAACCTGTCAAGCCAGTAAAATGTTTGAAAACGTAAGTGGACTGTTGAAACCAGGAAGAGCAGTGGGTGGAAATAGAGGATGAAGGTAGGAGGGCAGGGAGAGGAGGACTCCACACCTAATAAGATCGTGAGCTTGAAACCCTCAAGGTCATGGGTTTGCTGGGGGCGTCCTCCTGAAGGAATGTTGTAGTCATGGTGATGGTTCAGCCCATGCACGACTAGATTTACGCTCCATACTCCGCCCTAGCACGGACAAGGTCAACATTGTTTACTGCGTAGGTCATTAGTATGTCTGGCGATACTCAGCTTCGTGTTTATTATTGGCAGGCAATATGCTGTGTGCTGACGTCCATCCTCCACACCAAGAAATGAGCACCATGGCGATCCCGACACCCATGACAAACAGGTTATGTCTTCGTTAACGAAAAGTCAAACAACTGGAGATATGTAAGTGTGACGGTAAGGTGACTTGCAGATGCGATGTATATTCATTATTATGGCAGAAAATAGGTCAAAACAACATCATATTTACGAGAGTTCTTGCCAGTAAGTACTAGTGGTAAGTAAACAGTTTATGTATGAACTTTACAAGAGTCAGTGTATAGATATAAAGTGTTAACCTGTCTAGGCTCTATTTTTATCAACAAAGATAAATCCTGACCACGTGAGAGAATGTTTGGCGAACTGATCTAACACCTGACATTCTTACATTTACTAAAATGAGGACAGTACAATCAATTGCCATCCAAAGTGAAAAAAAACACTGACAAGTGCAAGTCCACTAAGAAAACTGCCAACCATAAAAGGCTGAATCATTTTAATCTCTAAGGTGACCTAATAATGCGCCTCTAGAAGGCCTTAATTAACCTTATTATCGAGGTGACCAGACACCTCTCCTCTGTTATTATATTTTCTTGCGTCATGAAGTGCTAATCTTGCAAAAATTATTTGGATTCTAATCAACAGACACACACACACACACACACACACACACACACACACACACACACACACACACACACACACATGGCAAGCGTTCCGGGCCGTTATCGGTATATTAGCCCGTGAACCCAGCGTGACCCTGAGGGCGTGTGAGGCTAACTTTGGTCCGCGTTGGCACTGGCCCTTGAGACCTGACAAACCCTTGACCTCGCCACCTCAAGCCGTCCTGTATGTTTCGCCCAACACGCCTCGAAGCCACGACACACCATTATACACCTGCTATCCGTGTCACACCACCACCACCACCACCACCACGAGTACAGACGTAGATACACAAACAGGGTCCTTGACGTTATCCAGTACGGTGTCTGTACACATAAGGTACTTCTCAGGAATTAGTCAAACTTTAAATGTTTCTTTAAATAATACATGTCATTCAGGTTACCTTTATGGCCTATGTGACTTTATGGCTTTATGTGACTATGATAATGTTCATATATATATATATATATATATATATATATATATATATATATATATATATATATGTATATATATATATATATATATATATATATATATATATATATATATATATATATATATATATATATATAGAGAGAGAGAGAGAGAGAGAGAGAGAGATAGAGATATGATGATAGATAGATAGGTAATAAAAATAATGAAAATAACAATAATGATAATAATAATAATAATAATAATAATAATAATAACAACAAGAAAAAACAACAATAACAACAATGTAATACATGACAACTAAAATCCCAAGATCTCTATTATCACCTTGTCAGTTATTATTACAATCTCTCTCTCTCTCTCTCTCTCTCTCTCTCTCTCTCTCTCTCTCTCTCTCTCTCTCTCTCTCTCTCTCTCTCTCTCTCTCTCTCTCTCTCTCTCTCTCTCTTCTCTCTCTCTCTCTCTCTCTCTCTCTCTCTCTCTCTCTCTCTCTCTCTCTCTCTCTCTCTCTCTCTCTCTCTCTCTCGAGTGAAATGGTGGAACAATACTTGTACTCTATTTCACTGCCAAAAGATTTCACTCGCCCAGCGTTCCTTTCTTTTCTCTTTTCTTTTCTCTGCCGCGGTACTTATTTTTTGTCACTACACGGATATCCCCTCTTAGCTTCCCCCCGTGGCCTCGCCTCCCCACCACTGGCTTCACGCTGCCCACACCCTCTCGTCCCGCCATCACTGACCCGCTTATCGCTTAAGCAAAACACAGACTCGACCAAACACGGCGGCTCTATCGGCCCTTATCTGACCCAATCTTGGTCCTCCTGCTGAACCCTCGGCGCCAGGTTGTTAGAGGAGCACACATGGAGCGCCCCACGACGACATTCTGGGAACCTGGGCCCGTGGACGTGGATGACCAATCTGTGTATTACTTTGTCTGTTGCACTTTATAAAATGAGATGCCATCGTTATAACCATTATCATCAACCACAACATTGATGAGAGTCACGAGGAGGCGCTGATGGTTATAATAAGCAATTGCAAGGAACAGTAATGATGACGTAATATTTTCAGCCCTATGATCATAATTGCGATTGACGTCTATGTCTTATCTTGCTTGTTTTCATATTAGCCGGCGCACAGCTTTCTCTCTCTCTCTCTCTCTCTCTCTCTCTCTCTCTCTCTCTCTCTCTCTCTCTCTCTCTCTCTCTGTCTCTGTGTGTGTGTGTGTGTGTGTGTGTGTGTGTGTGTGTGTGTGTGTGTGTGTTTGTGTGTGTGTGTGTGTGTGTGTGTGTGTGTGTGTGTGTGTGTGTGTGTGTGTGTGTGTGTGTGTGTGTGTACAAACGTCCACACACATTTAGGCCTAAAGCTCGTTATCAACTGGCCTCGGATTTTATATTCGTCCTTTTCGAATTACAAAGTTCAGTGAGAGACGATACAAAATGAAAAGAACACAACTCCACGACATGGTGCCTCAACGACTTTACAACACGGAGCCGCTGGGGTGCACGCGTGCCTCTGCAGCAGCGTGGGCCGGAACAGGGGTGTGGTGGCGGAGAGGAACGGTACCTTACATACACACAGCCAAGTGTGATTGTCCGCGGCACACCTCTGCTCTGATCACCTCCTGCAGCCGCCTCCCTCCACATCAGTGCGTTGGTGCGACACACACACACACACACGCACACGCACACGAACACGCACACACACACACACACACACACACACACACACACACACACACACACACACACACACACACACACACCTCGGCACCATCACAGAGAACTTTCTATGTACTTTCGCCAAAACAATCAGTGTTGTGTGTACGTGTTGCGTCACAATAGGATCACTTAA
>JAXIVD010004735.1:0-7500 GCA_036785275.1 Cancer borealis | reverse complement strand
TTAGACTGCTAGACGCTCGTTTCAGGGCTCTCTCTCTCTCTCTCTCTCTCTCTCTCTCTCTCTCTCTCTCTCTCTCTCTCTCTCTCTCTCTCTCTCTCTCTCTCTCTCTCTTTCATTCGGAGGCAGCAGCTACGCACCGTCCACATGAGTGCGATCGTCACCTGTTCGCATAGAAAACGCACCTCGATTTCGGACACACTAAAAAACATGGTTGCCTCTTGCGTTCTGTTTGTCCTACATCTGCCCTCCATCTATCCCCTCCCTACCTCCCTCCTTGCATGGTATCAGCTCAACAACAAGTCCTTTGACGGTGTAAATGCTTGCTAAATATATCGATCCACATGCCTGTAGACACTTATTTTCCTCTCTCTTTGCGTGCGTGTGTATGTGAGGGTGAAGAGAGGGAGGGAATAGCAAAGGGGAATGTTAAGAAAGCGTTGATCTTCCCTGCAGGCAATGAAGTACTGTTAAGAGGTCCAGTAGCAATCTTTGAGAGCTGTTGAAAGCATGTTTACATTATTGCATTCACTTTCAATGACTCTTAACTTTAGATCTATTGAGTGACGATGAACGGTTTTCTTCTTCTTCCTTTATTTGTTTTTCTCTCTCTCTCTCCTTAACTCTCCAAGTCACATTCTAACCTTGTTCTATATATCTCTATATTAGTATAGTTCATATTATTCCACTTTCTCTAGTATTTTCTTCCCTTGTCATCTCGATCCTACCCATCCTATAGTAGCTCCCTTCCGTCTCTCCTTCAAAAGCAGCAACACTTTGGTTCTCAGGCATTACCTCCTCTTTATATACCTTGTTGCTAGCTGACAATATATATGTATACTTCTAGACAAGGAAATGAGGCAGTCAACGTAATGAAGACTACAACTCTCTCTCTCTCTCTCTCTCTCTCTCTCTCTCTCTCTCTCTCTCTCTCTCTCTCTCTCTCTCTCTCTCTCTCTCTCTCTCTCTCAAAAGTTCCATAGTGTCTCATTCACTGCTTTTGGTTCACAAAACTGAACTTACTGCAGAAACTTAACGAGCACCAAGCACCTCAGAGAAAACACTCACACTCACAACCGAACCAAGCTTGACATCAGCAGACAAACGCAGCAACTTACAAACATTCAGCAAATATATATACGTACACCTTAAACGTAAACATTAGCTCATCACTTAAACGGTCTACTTCAAATCTCTCTCTCTCTCTCTCTCTCTCTCTCTCTCTCTCTCTCTCTCTCTCTCTCTCTCTCTCTCTCTCTCTCTCTCTCGGCCATCCCCTGAGGCCTCCTAATCCCCCCGCAGGACAAGCCACACCCAAGCCCTCTCGGCGCGTCAGGGACTCAGCAGTTATTAATATTTACTACAGCACCAAGGTGTCCTTGGTAATGCGTGTTACTTTTATATTTACTCACACATTTACATGACATGCATACTGCTTTCGTTAGCACTTATATACACTTATTTTCGAGGTTGTGACCACTAATAGATTTTGTATCAACTTTCGTGGTCAGTGTTCTCAGCTCGAGCTCCTCCCTCAAGCACCAGGAAGGTCTGTCTCAGAGCTACCGATGCGTGACGGGCATTTGAGTTTATTTATATATATATATATATATATATATATATATATATATATATATATATATATATGTGTGTGTGTGTGTGTGTGTGTGTGTGTGTGTGTGTGTGTGTGTGTGTGTGTGTGTGTGTGTGTGTGAGAGAGAGAGAGAGAGAGAGAGAGAGAGAGAGAGAGAGAGAGAAGAGAGAGAGAAGAGAGAGAGAGAGAGAGAGAGAGAGAGAGAGAGAGAGAGAGAGAGAGAGAGAGAGAGAGAGAGAGAGAGAGAGAGAGAGAGATAGAAGCGTAATGGCAAATAGCTGAATTATGACGAAATTATGAGTGATGCACAAGATAATTTTCCAGCAGACTCAAGGCCACGGTTGTCAACCCCACCAAGGCTTTTAGACTGGGCTCCACAATTAAGTGTATTTCCTTGGTGAACACTACGACTTAGTGGTACTGACACACACACACACACACACACACACACACACACACACACACACACACACACACACACACACACACACACACACACACAATAATAATCGGACAAAACAGAAGTCTATAAACGTAACTATAGAGTAAACAGGTAAACACAAACGATTATTAATAATTTTCACACACATAAAAAGGAAAATAACGATGGAAAACTGAGCCTGCGACCCACGTGGTTCTGAAGCCAGACAAGCACACGGAAACAGACGAATCACATTGGGTTGAACTTTTCTATGCGAACCACGAAGCGAGACAACACATCACTGTCAGGGGGGCGTCAGGGGACCTCCCTCGACTCAGAGTAACACGTCCCGCCGAGAGGAACTACGTGCTCACCTCACAGCTGAGCGGGAATGACTGAGGCGGGCTCAAGATTCCCTGCCCCAGTCCCTAGTCCCTTTCCCCCTCCCAACCAGCTCACCGCCTGGCCGCGCCCTCACCCTCCCTCTTTCCGGCAGCCTCCGTAGCTTGGCAGGGCGTCTATCTAATATCTAAACCACTCTAGCTTGCCATGCGTACCTATCGCACGTTTTGCACGTTTCAGATGGAAATGTGAGTGTACCTCCACCATCCAACAAGCACAGCCGTTGGAAGAAAGAAACTAGTCATAAGAACATACTATACATACAAGGCTCATGTAGGATGGTTCTGGCTTGTCCGTCCTCTTGTTCCCATACCGACAACATGTGTGAGGACGGGATGAGCTGGACTGCAACGCGGCAACAAGAAGTGAGGATGTCCATGTGCGTGCCTGCGTTACTACGCCGAGACTTAACCACAAAGCTGTGTCTCCTGGCATACTTGGTTTTCCTTTTTTTCTTTTTCTTTTTTCTTTTGTTTCTTGTGAGTAGCCAACATACTAGCTCGATAATAATCAAATTTCGTATATCACTTAATATTCTACAACATAGAAGCCGATAGTGGCGGAGCAGTTCAAAAGTTACTATAATTATCACTGCACATAACAGGACGTGCCCTTGGACCTGCCCGCCCACTCCGCCTGGCTCAGGGGCCCACCTTGGGGGGCTCCTTCACGCACCATCATCCATTCGCCTCCACTCATCCACTGACCTACACCTACAGCCAGTCCTTGACCACCCTGAGTCCCAATGTGCTGCTCTATCTTACCCTTGCATGCACATCGCCAACACGAGGGAGTCACACAACACAACTACGCTGAAAAGACTGGCGGCAGTTTCATCATACGTGACTTCAGTGACAGTTGAAGCACAAACCGGCTGCTTGTGTAGATTACTATACATATATTTGATGGAAATAAGTTTTTCTATGTAAATTCAATATTATATTAAATTAGAGTCTCAGGAACAAAACGATAAATATGAACTAATAGAGCAGTCGCAACATTGCTACTTGGCGGTTGTCGCCGCGTCCTCCTGGTAGAACGAATTCCCTCCCTCAAAGGGAGTAGCCGAGGCTCATGGCAGATCCGAAATGAGGGACTTAATGTCTTACAGATCTTTCAGTTACACTTCAAGGATCAAGGTCGAGTGTAAAACGTGAGGGAAATGTAACAGGCAAAATTTGTTAAGAAAATTTCCTTTCCGGTTCTGAGTCCAAAAATCTTCAGCATTCCACCCAAATACTTCCCCGAGATGCCAGTACGCTCAGCACACCATCCTGTAACACGTTACTACACCGGCACTAATGAGAACGGTACAAAATTCCACGCCCAGCAGCTTTGTAAAATGGGCGTTGCGGTGATCCTATTATGAAGTGATTGACAAAACCTTTCAAACGTCATGAAGAGGAAAACTATAAAATTGGCCATTCAATATTCCGCTGCCTTCCCAGCCACCTCCCGGAGTCCCGGCCCACAGGTAGGTTCAAAGGGACCAGGGAGGCAAGCAGGGGGAGGCGGGCTTCCTCTCCTACCTTCCCACCCCCTCGCCCACCTCATTAATGGGAAGCGGTGCACCTTTCGAGTCCCAACAGCTTCATCTGAACCGAGGATTTCAAAACGTACGTAGTACATCAGGTTTGCCGTTCACGAAACACCTGATGTCACATACCTGACGACACGCCGCGAAGCAAAGGTTTCCCGCCGTCAGGTAAACGGAATAGTCATTCTCCTAGATGACGTCATTAACAGATTTTTTGTGCGCTGAGGGGCAGAACGGTGGGAGGAGAGGCGCAGGGAGAGAAGGAGAGGAAAAGGGAGAGGGAGAGAGGGGGAGAGCGAAGCATGAATGAATAGCAGAGGAGGAGGGTTGGGAAGACACGGGGAGGGAGAGAAAGCATCCTTCCTCACCTCTGACTCGACAACCTTTCTTCCCTCCATCTACCTTCCTCTCCCTCCCTTCCTCCATCATCACGCTGCCTCCTGCTGTTCACGGGTTTCCTAAGTCAGCAGCGACTTTTCTCCGCTGTTAGAGTCTTCAAACACCTGAGACAAGCAAGAAGACGCAGGTAACGAACATAACTTAAGAATCATGTGATCCTGTTGTTCTTATCCGAGATCCAGCCTAAAAAAGTTGTCTACCCAGAGGCCTATATTCACAGACACTGGTTGCCCCACGCCGCGAGCCACAACCAGTCAGAGAACGAAATGAAGTCCTGAGAGGCCATAGAAATTCAGGTTAGGGAGCCAGAAGAGGTAGGTGTGGCAGATATATGTACTACAGTATCCAAATGACGTCTTGTAGCTAGGCATCCACGGCAGGGAGGCGGGAAGGAGCGCAGCAGGCGAGAGGGAAAGGGACGACCACGACAACGAGGAAAGGAGAGAGGGGGAAAAGAGAAACGGAGGAAGGGCAGGTGGAAGGGAGGAGTACCCTAGCAGTACACTAAACACACACACACACACACACACACACACACACACACACACACACACACACACACACACACACACACACACACACACACACACACACACACACACACACATAGTAGTAGTAGTAGTAGTAGTAGTAGTAGTAGTAGTAGTAGTAGTAGTAGTAGTAGTAGTAGTAGTAGTAGTAGAAATAGTAGAAATAGTAGTAGAAGTAGTAGTAATAGTAAGAGTAGCATCAGTAGCAGCAACAGCAACAGCAACAGCAGCAGCAGCAGGAGCAGCGGTAGCAGCAGTAGTAGTAGTAGAAGTAGTAGTAGCAGTAGTATAAGCTGGAAATGGTTAGTTTTGTTTGTTATGTAATGTGTTGCTTATTAATACAGACAAGCCCTAAAAAAATAATAATGATTATGAAGATGATAATGATGATGATAATGATGATGATAATGATGGTGATGGTGACGACGAAGATATGACGATGAAGATGGCGAAGATGATGGCGACGGTGATGGTGATGGCAAAGAAGGTGAGGAAAATGAAGATCCAGAGGCACAAGAACAGGATCAACACAAACAAAAACAGGATCACCAGCAGAAGTAACAGAATAATCAAGAAAAACCGGATCAAAATCACGCTCAAATAAAAATAACAAAAAAAATATATGTTCGGTTCCAGTAAGTCAGGGTGAGGCGAGGCAGGTGAAGGAGGCAGGCAGAGGGGCGGCCCACCTGAGTGTAGGCGTGAGGGGACAGACGTGACAGGTGGAACGTGAAGATGAGGCAGAGAGGGATTCCCTTCCTTGAGACGCGGAACTGACAGGCAGGAGGGTGAGGGAGGAGGGATGAAGGATGCGTGGGTGGGCGGAGTAGGGGCGTGTGAGGAGGGCGTATGGTATGGAGAGACGGAGAGGAGTGCTTACTCTTGGCCAGAGGCGCGTCAGGGGTGGATGAGGCCGGTGGAGCACCTCAGCTAACACTCACGGGTGGGCTAGGAGTGGTAGCCGCGCCTCGGTTCTAGCTCTTAAGTGACTTCCATTTCATCCTTTGAGCCACTCACTCCGCAACTCACCAGCCTATGTTTACCTAGATGTAAGTATTATGCTCATCTTGAAATTAATCTTGATATTCACTCGTGACGAAGGGAATCAAGTATGCTGTTTGGGATCCCATGTAACTTCTTTTACGAACACATAACACGAAAAAAAGCAAGAAATATAACGTTTTTTTCGGTCAATATTTAAGAAGCGACGTGAACAAAACGACCACACACACACACACACACACACACACACACACACACACACACACACACACACACACACACACACACACACACACACACACACAACTACTGACTGGGTGGTACTGTCTGACGCTAAGATAACCCTAAATGTTGCGTGTGGCAGGAACCTAGAGGACAATACTTAAGAAATGAGAGGCGAGGAGTACGTGAAGGGGAGGTAATCGAGAGAGGGAGAGCATTGGGAAGGTAAGTAATAAGAAAGAGAGAGAGAGAGAGAGAGAGAGAGAGAGAGAGAGAGAGAGAGAGAGAGAGAGAGAGAGAGAGAGAGATGGGGGGGAGAGGGGAAGGGTGGAAAGGGCCAGTGACGGTAAGGTGGTCGAGGCGGGGGACACTATTGCCTTGAGTAATGTGTGGTGGCGCCAAGGCTGGTGTCCCTTGTGTAAGTAACCACCGGACTGGGGCCACCACAACGACCACTACCACCCACCTCTATAACTATCACCAGCACGACTATCACCACCATCTGCTCCCCCCCCCCCCCCTTGTTACATTCACTTCTTTCTATAAGGGTTCTGGATGCTCGGCTGTACGGCTCAGAGTCAGATTTTTCAGCTCCTGTTACTGTGGTTGGTTGTCCTCTCTCGTAGCATCTGTGTTCATGTTAACCACCATCACCACCACCACCACCACCACTACCACCACCACCACCACCACCACCACCACCACCGCCGCCGCCATCATCATCTTCCAATCCCCTCTCACTCTCCCTTTACTTAAGAAAGAGAGTCAGAGCCGCCATAACTTAGTAACACTCATTCACTCACTCACTCACTCACTCATTCTCTCTCTCTCTCTCTCTCTCTCATTATGTGTCTTGGTGTTTATTTTCTTATAAATTATTGTTTGTTTATGTGTGTGTGTGTGTGTGTGTGTGTGTGTGTGTGTGTGTGTGTGTGTGTGTGTGTGTGTGTGTGTGTGTGTGTGTGTGTGTGTGTGTGTGTGTGTGCATGTCCGCTTAAGCGAATTATGGACTCACCCACTATGGTTGGGAAAGTGGAATTGTGGTTGGTCTGGCTGGCCTTAATGTAACAGCACCGTTTGGAATGCTGAGGGATTGACTGCAAGATATTCAGGAAGTTTTCTCCGATTCCATATCTAGTGCAATACACGCAAGAAGTAATTATAAAGCCAGTCTACTTTAGGAGAGGCGCTCCCTTTGAAGATATAATCGAAAACTTGTTTATGAGATGAGCCTCAAACAACTGTCATATTTGTACTGATAAAGGATTCTTACTTGCAATCATTTGTTTATTCCTCTTTTAGGTCAAGTACCACAATATTTCCTTTTCTTTAATAAAACTAAACCTGAATAAACATTTAACACCCTTTAATTGGTTATATTTAACACCGTGAGTCG
>JAXIVD010004734.1:0-33650 GCA_036785275.1 Cancer borealis | reverse complement strand
CCCCTTTTTTTTCCTTCTCGCTCCAGTGGCGGAAATTTCGAAACAACTTTATTTCACGACAAAAATATGAGGTTGTTTCAAAAAGAGAAGATCACACAATTCCTTCACATTTTCAACGTAATTCTCGGTTATTTCCCGGCAATTTATACGCGGGAAGGCACTACGGTTCCCTTATACATTTACTTACACACACTAACTCACCTTTATCAGCGGGTAAACCTTCCTTTCATGTATGGTAATAAGGAAATAACAGGGTGTAGGTACGTGTAGGTGCGTGTGTGTGCGTGGGAACTCCAATTACTCCTCCCTTTCTATAACTAGCGGAGTTCTCTTAATGGTCGTCACAGCTGGTAGTTTTTCCTTGTAATGCGGAGACTAAAACTTCCTACCTACTTTGCTTCCTCTGCTGGGTGCCCTTCCCCCCTAATCTGTACTAATGACCTGTTTCCGCACTCCTAATTACCAGTCGTAGGTGTACCTGGCCTGCTGTCCACACCTGAGGGAGGCCGGGACCAGGTAACGAGGGGTAGCACGTGATCACAATGCAAGGTGTACCGTGAGCTCCCACCTGCCGCCCAGAGACTTAGATCTGTAATTACATCTATATTACCTTTGTGTTTTGGTAGTAATGGTGGTTTTTTAAGGCTCATTTTGTTGGTATAAGATTTTTACGGCTTTTTTTTCTTTTTATGACTAGGTGGATGATATATATTTTCTTTTTATGTGTGTAATGTATGGTAGGATTCTGGGTTTTGTTATGTCATCTGTGTTTTGTTCAGGTATTGATGGTTTAAGTCAGTGTTTTTTCTTTTTAAATATGATTGTGTTTTCATATGTTTTCTGAAATGATATGTTAACACCATTTTTTCTGCTGTTTTCTGATCACATAGAATAATACTTTCCACTGATTTTTTTTCCTCTATGGTTTTAAAGTACTATCAAACGAAGCCATATTATTATTCTCTCTCTCTCTCTCTCTCTCTCTCTCTCTCTCTCTCTCTCTCTCTCTCTCTCTCTCTCTCTCTCTCTCTCTCTCTCTCTCTCTCTCTCTTTCGTAGATAGGATGGGATGGATTTCAACCTCGAGGATCAACTTCACTTTAATTGAGACTCGAGCAAGGTAAGGTACAAAAAAAATATACATTGGGAACTACGAATCTTCAGCCCTTGAAAAATAAACATATATATAAAAATAGTATAAAAAACCCCATGTATTTTGTCTCACTTCCATTTGGTTTGTCAGTCTGTGTGTGTAAGAAGTGTGATTAAGGCGACAACATGACACTTCGTAAGAATAGACTAACTTGGCGTCTTGAGGGAGGAAGGAAGAAAGAAAGAAAAGAAAGAAAGAAAGAAAGAAAGAAAGAAAGAAAGAAAGTAAGAAATGATGGAGTAATACAGAGCTTTGAGAGAGAAAGAAAGAAAGAAAGAAAAAGAGTAACACTAAAATATACTCAAAAAACCATTGGAAAGTAAGACAAACAAACAAAAACTCAAATCATAAAGAAAAAAAAACCCATTCCAACACAAAAACTCAAACAAAAAACCATCTGAGTATAAAAAAAAAAAAAAAAAAAAAATGTGTCTTGTTTCATAGGCGCCAAGAAAGAAACCTCTTACAGAAGACACGTTCCAGCGCCTTCAGGAGAGGGTGTGAGGGCACTAAGACTTCCAGGAGGTCGGACTGGAGGGTCAAATTAACGCGAAAGAGTGTTGGATTCATGAGCGAGCTTGAAGGAGCATAAAGAGTGCAATGTGAGGCTGTAGAGAGGCGGGAAAAGAGAGAGAGAGAGAGAGAGAGAGAGAGAGAGAGAGAGAGAGAGAGAGAGAGAGAGAGAGAGAGAGAGAGAGAGAGAGAGAGAGAGAGAGAAGATAGTGGCATTACAGGCAAAGCAAGATAAGGATGCCAGTAAAGTAGTAGTAGTAGTAGTAGTAGTAGTAGTAATAGGAAGAGGAGGAGGAGGGAGAAGAAGAAGAGGAGGAGGATGGCAGAGAAGAGAGAAACAGAAACAGCTGAGTTTGTGCAGCTGATGGCCCGCCTGAATAGACAGAGCGAAGCCTTTTCACAAATAGTCGTAAATGCATTGGATCATTCGCCGCGTCTCTACAGCTGCTCAAAGATACCACGCAATGCTGGGCTAACGAGGCTGGACTGAAGGAGCACGTCAGTCAGTCAGTCAGTCAGTCAGTCAGTCAGTCAGTCAGTCAGTCAGTCAGTCAGTCAGTCAGTCAATCAGTTAGTCAATCAGTTAGTTAGGTGGTTAGTTAGTTAGTTACTTAGTTAGTCAGTCAGTAAGTCAGTCAGTCAGCCAGTCAGTCAATCATTCAGTCAGTCAGTCAGTCAATCAATTAGTTAGTTAGTCAGCCAGCCAGCCAGTCAGTCAGTCAGTTAGTTAGCTATTTAATCAGTCAGTTAGTCAGTCAGCCAATCGGTAAATGAGTGAGTGGGTGCATAAGTAAGAATCAAGAGGAGGAGGAGGAAGAAAAGGAGGAGGAAGAAAGAAGAGGAAGAGGAGAAAAAGAACAGGAAAAGGAGGAGGAGGAGTAGGAGAGGGGGTCTAACATCTGATACAGCTCTGTTAAACCTTCCTAATCACCTCTAGTCGCCTCCCAGCTCCACATGATCGGCTGCCACCCTTCTAATATTTTTCCATTATCCAAGTCAAGTCGGGAATATGAAGCCAAAACCTATTAGGAACCCGAAAGAAAACGCGATGTGCCGACAAATCTTTTCATCCCCAACTAAAAAAAAAAGAAACTATATAGATAAAATAAGACTTACCAGGGATAGAAGGATAGGAATGATGAGGGAAAGAGAGAGAAGAGAGATAAAGAGACGAAAAGAGAGATAGAGAGATAGATATAAAGGACAAAAAAGGTTAGAAAAAGGTGTCTAGTGAACATTAAGGAGGGAGAGAATGTGGAGGTAATTTTCAAAGTTGGAGGTAAAATGGCAGTGAGAGAGAGAGAGAGAGAGAGAGAGAGAGAGAGAGAGAGAGAGAGAGAGAGAGAGAGAGAGAGAGAGCACAAGGGTGGTATTGGAGAGAGAAGGAAGGAAAGGGAGGGAAAAGTGAGAGGAAAGGGAGGGGAAAGAAGAGGAGGAAGGGAGACTTTAGGTGTCGAGTTTCCGAGACAGTAGATAGGGATGTGAGGGGAAGATTTAGGGTCACGGAGAGGAGGAGGAGGAGGAGGAGGAGGAGGAGGAGGAGGAGGAGGAGGAGGAGGAGGAGGAGGAGGAGGAGAAGGAGGAAAAAAGAGGAGGAGGGGAGACGTTTACGATGAAGAAACAATAGTGTCAATGACAAGGAAAGGAAGGATAGAGGAAAAAAAAGAGAGGAGGAAAGGAGGAAGGAAGGGAGGGAAGAAGAGAAGGGAGGGAAGGAAGGAGGAAGAGAGGAGAGGAAGGAGGGAGGAAGGGACTGGGGTGAGTGTGAGGGAAGAGGGGCGATGAGTGAGAAGGAAGGAGGGAGGGAGGGAGGGTAGCAGAGTAGTGATGGTGGTGGTGGTAATGGTGGTGGTGGTGGTGGTGGTGGTGGTGGTGGTGGTGGTGGTGGTGGTGGTGGTGGTGGTGGTGGTGGTGAGCCATCTGCAAGCTTCATCATCTAACTGAGATTAAATTTTCCTCGTGAGTGCTAACATCAGGAGGCGAAGGAGGGAGGGAGGGAGGAAGGAGGGAGAGATGAAGGAGGGAAGAAGAAAGAGAGAGAGAAAGAAGGAAGGAAGGAGAGAGCAACAAAATCGTAGACTTACACCCAGATATTTCACGGATTTTTGCCACATTTTACAAAACCCACTTAAATAAACCTCGTTTGATACCTTCTCATTTTAGTTTCACGTGTTTCAAGTTAGTCAGAATCACGTTGTTCATGATGGTGATGATGATGATGATGATGATGATGATGATGATGATGGTGGTTGTGATGATGATAGTGGTGGTGATTGTGGTGGTGGTGGTGGTGATGATGATGTTGTGGTAGTGAAGTGTGATGACTCTGCAGAGAGGAAATAGCAACAGTGTGCCTTGAAGATGATGAGGTCAAGAGGTCAGTGAGAGAGAGAGAAAAAAAAAGAAGAGAGAAAGAGATAGACAGATAGAAAGGGAAAGAAAGAGAGTAAGAGAGATAGATAGATAAAGATACAAAAAAAAAAGAGAAAGAGAGAATCAACGTACCAAAAAAAAAAATAAAATAAAAATAAAACCAGAATGGACACAAACAGCAGAGTGCAGTGAAAAGTAGTAGCAGGCGCAGCAGGAGGGCAGAAGGGCAAGCAGGAGTGGAGTGGAGTGGAATGGGAAGGAACCCTACCTACCACCACCACTGACTGCCACACTCCCACACTTTGTTATTGAGGTGGTGGTGGAGGTGGTGGTGGTGGTGGTGGTGGTGGTGGTAGTGATGGTGGTGAGGGCAGTGGACGGTGTGGCAATGAGGGTACAAGAGCATTGACTATTGTGAGAGTGTAATAAAAAGGAGGTGAGAGAGGTCGTGTGTGTGTGTGGTGTGTGGTGTGTGGCAGGGGGTAAGAATCCTATGTGTATATGTGTGTGTGTCCTTGTGTATGTGTCCCTATGTGTGTGTGTGTGTGTGTGTCCCCAATGGTCTTGTGTTCCCAGTGTCCCCGTGTCGCGTTATCAGGCCGCCAGGGTTGTATACAAGGCTTGGTTAGGCTTCCACTTAGATTTTTTTTTGCAAGCAGACGGTCGGAGTTGAAGCTGAGTAACCAACAGGAGTATGTGTTTGGGTGTACGGCGGCGGTGGTGGTGGTGGTGGTGGTGGGGAAGGAGGAGTTGTAGTAGTAGTAGTAGTAGTAGTAGTAGTAGTAGTAGTAGTAGTAGTAGTAGTAGTAGTAGTAGTAGTAGTGAAGCTGTAATCATGTTATTATTAAGTACGAGGCGAAATAAGCAATTATGGTACACAGAGAGAGAGAGAGAGAGAGAGAGAGAGAGAGAGAGAGAGAGAGAGAGAGAGAGAGAGAGAAAGAGAGAGAGAGAGGGAGAGGAGTAGGAGGGAGTGGGAGAGAGAGATAAGAGGAGGAGCAAACAGAAATACTTTATGGTGAGAGGTAAACGGCGCATCCCCTGAACGTGCGCCATGTAGCTCCTCTGCGCTGGTAAAACAAGTACAGTGATAATTAATATATTTTTCTGTCTAAGTATAAATATTCCCTCAACATTTTTTTTCCTCCTAAATTGACGAGGGATGTATTTTTTGGCACATTATTTGTAGTTACGACATATTTTCCGTAAACATTTTTTTCTCATTACCATCACCAATTATTTCCCTTCCCTTCCTTCTGTTTTTTTCCCCCTCCTTCACTTCCTCTTTACTCTCTCCTTCAAACACAAATAACAAAGATATCACAACCATTAGAATTCCTTTTATCAATTCCTTTTCCTTTCCTTCTTCTCTCTCTAGTCATTCTTCTTTTCTTCCTTGTACACCTTCATCTCTTTCTTGTGACTTCCTCTCAAAGCCACGTGACTCTTTGAAACTCACTCCAAAAGGGAATCCTGCGAGAGAGAGAGAGAGAGAGAGAGAGAGAGAGAGAGAGAGAGAGAGAGAGAGAGAGAGAGAGAGAGAGAGAGAAGCCAGAGGACGAGTTGTTTACATTTTCTCACTACCATCACCAAGAACACGAAGGAAGGGAATAAACGAACGTCACACCTGCATCAACAATCTACCGCCCACAACACCGCCCAAAAACCCGACCGAAAACCCGCCCCCAAACCCGCCCAATACAGTAATCTTGCCGCCTGCCATTCATTCCTTTCTTCCCGTTAATGTTTAGTATTAGTGGTCACCGTTTTCTTTCGTTTTTTGGCGCTGTAATTGGCGGTAAGTAAAATATGTGTTTATTAGAAGTGTTTCTCATGTTTTTTTTTTCCGTGTTCTTATTTTTTTTACTTTGTTTTTTATTCTTTTCTATTTATGTTTTTGTTTTTCTTCCCTCTTCTTTTTTTTTTTTATATTGCTCCTCTTCCGTTTTTCTTTTTTCGTTGCTTGACTCGTATTTTTCTCTTTTTTCTTTGTCCCTTTCTCTTTCCTTTCCTCTTTTATTTCCTTTATTTTACGATCTTCCTCTTTCATTTCCCATTTCCTTCCTCCATTATTTTATCTTCCCTCCTTTTCTATATCTTTATTTAACCATTTATATAATTCCCTTCCTTCCTCTCCATTCTATCTTTTCCCTCTCTACGTTCTTCCCTTTTCTCTCCTTCCTTCTTACTATAGTCTCCCTGCTTTCCCCTCTCCCTCAACCTTCCCCTTACTCTACCCACGAAAAAATATACAGTTTCCCCTTTTTACCTGGGTCGGGTCCTGCCTCGCCACACCTTGCACCTTACCTGAAAAGAGAGAAAAATACAAGTTAGAATATAAATCTGGTTTCCTACACAACAAATAATCTCGTCATATTGCAGTTCCACAGGTGAAGATGAAATGCTTAAGGTTTGATAAGGCTCCAAGGGTGACTATCATTGGCATTTGCTTAGTAATTTGTGGTGTGTGATATGCAGGTGTTGATGCAGGCAGGTGTGGGGAAAATACCTTACCTAGAGAGTCATCCTTGCAGGTAAACACACACACACACACACACGACATAGATCAGGGAATTCATCTTAGATTAGACTCGGTAAGAAAAGCAGGTTTCTTATCACACTATGTCTCAGGAGAAATATAACTCTCTCTCTCTCTCTCTCTCTCTCTCTCTCTCTCTCTCTCTCTCTCTCTCTCTCTCTCTCTCTCTCTCTCTTTGGCAATAATGGCGGAAAATCACAAAATTAAACAGCTTGTGAGGACGGAATGACCATCACCTTAAGGGAGGGAAGGAGAGGGTAAAAAAATAAAAGGCAGAGAAAGACCTGAAAGTTGGTGAAAAGCAGAGGTGTGGGAACGGAGCTGAGAGGGAAAAGGAAGGAGAAAGACATGAAAAGAGGAAGACGGGAAGGATGAGGATGAGGAGGATGAGGAGGAGGAGGAAAGCAAGACAGGAGAGAGGAGAGAGAAGACGTGTAGCTGGAAAGAGAAGAGGATGAAGAGTGAGAAAGGAGAAGTAAGAGAAGGGAAGAATAATGAGAGAGAGAGAGAGAGAGAGAGAGAGAGAGAGAGAGAGAGAGAGAGAGAGAGAGAGAGAGAGAACAAAGACTTCACGCAAAATATAGAAAGTTACAACAACAACAACAACAACAACAACAACAACAACAACAACAACAACAACAACAACAACAACAACAACAACAACAACAACAACAATTTCTACTTCCTTTTACAACACGAAAAAAAGAAAAAAGACAAAAGATAAAAAAAAAAAAAACTGAACCTATGGAAACCTTTCTCTAAAACAGTAAAAAAAAAAAAAAAAAAAAGAGGAGAGAAAGAGAAAAAAAGGGAAACAAACAAACAAACCTAAAACTGCGTAAGAGAGGAAGAAAAAAAGAAAGAGAGAAAGAGAGAAAGAGAGAGAGAGAGGTAGAAAGAGAGCGAGGATACAAGGGGATTGGTGAGGCAATGAGGCGAGGAGAATAGAGGGAGGGGAAAGAGTAAGGGGAAGAAGGGAGGGAAGGTGAGAGAGTGAGGGGAAGAAAGGAAGGGGAGAGAGTGAGGGGAAGAAGGGAGGAAGGGGAGAGAGTGAGGGGAAGAAGGGAGGAAGGGGAGAGAGTGAGGGGAGGAAAGGAGAGAAGGGAGAGAGTGAGGGGTAATCATGCAATATTCAGTGGTGCAGGAAATCTTGAGAACAGTTCATCCTTTTTAATTACGTTCCCCGTGCACAAAGGGAGGGAGTGAAAGAAAACGGGGTGAGAGCAACACAAACACACCATCATCCTATGTTGTCTGATGATGATGATGATGATGATGATGATGATGATGATGATGATGATGATAATAATGATAATGATAATAGTGTACCCTAAAAATTATATCTTGTCATTAATTATACCCGTGACAGCATAACATTTTTCTCTCTCTCTCTCTCTCTCTCTCTCTCTCTCTCTCTCTCTCTCTCTCTCTCTCTCTCTCTCTCTCTCTCTCTCTCTCTCTCCTATTCATCCTTAATAAATTTAGTCTACATAACACATTTAACACAATACATACAATACAATACAATACAACAGTGTCTTGTGACTAATTATATGCAATCAATATGCAGATGTAGTCCAAGTTTATTAATTGGCAGGCCATCGCTAATATAAGGTAATTAGCATGCAATTATTCCCTGTGGTTTAGTAGGCACACCTGTACTGGCTTTGGCATTTACCTGAGTGTGGGAATGTACTGCTGGGTGTGTTGTAATGTGGTATTTGTATTATTATTATTATTATTATTATTATTATTATTATTATTGTTAGTATTAGTATTATTATCATTAGTATTAATATTGGTATTATTATTACTATTACTATGACTACTTCTTCTATTACTGCTATTACAACAACAATAACAACAACTACTACTACTACTACTACTACTACTACTACTACTACTACTACCACTGCCTTCTTAACGGTATTCACATCAATAGAGTCGACATTCGTAGAGTCAGCCTTTAACATATAGCCATAACGTAACTGATAGGTATGGTATACACATAACATTACACACCATTACAAACACATCTCTATCATACACCAAACACGCTCACTATTTTCACTATGTATTATTATTAGTATTCTTTTTTATATACGACACTCTCACATACGTCACTGCTATCGATAGGGATGGAGAGAGAAAAACGAGAGAGTGAAAGAGAGACAGAGAGAGAGTAAAAAATAGAGTAATGGAATGTACCTTGTTTATCGATTCACTAAGTATATTTTAAAGAGTAACTAAAGTATTTGTGGTTTACGGGATAAGTTTTCATGAAAGGATAACATTTGCACGTCCTCGGCCCGGCTAATTGTCCAATATTCCGATAAAACTTTGCCAGCGCGGTGAAGTAATGGTTGGACGTCATTCTTGTGGCAGTATTGATGGATGGGGCAAGATAATGGGTGTGTAATGGGTGGTGGTAGTTCGCCATTACTTAATATTAAAGAGAAGGTGGTTAAGTTTTTATATCGTTCTCTAGTTCTATGTATAACTATATCAATATATATATTTTTTTATCTCCGTCAATTACATTTCTAAAACTCATCACTGTATCGTAGTATAACATCCAACGAGCATAAACATAACACACTCCACCTTCACTATCCTCTATAATCACACACATAACACATAACATAACACCCTTGAGGCAGCAGCAGTTCCATTCCTACAGCTCATAAGATTAAACAAGATATTCCTATACCATCTCACCCCTCACGAGTTTAAAGTTCCCTATTTATTTAACTCTCACAGCCACACCACGCGAGTCTCCTCTCTTGGTGGCTCTGAACGTGCCTAAGAGAGTACATTATTCCAAGCGCAAGTGAGTGTGTAGAGAACGAGTGGTTTATCATATCGATTAATCTACTTCCCTCTCGTGAAGATTGATGGGAGGGAAGACAGAAAAGAAGACGGGGAGGGAGGAGGGAGGGGGAATAAACAGTGTGGAGGGAAGAAAGAAAGGAAGGAAGGTAGGAAGGATGATGATGAAAGGGAGGGAGGAGGAGGAGTAAAAGGGAGAGATAAAACGGTAGGTAGTGAATAGGGGAATAAATAAATAAGGGAATTAAAAGGTGTGTGTGAAGGTAAATCGCACGGAATTACATGAACGAGGGGAAACAGAGAGAGAGAGAGAGAGAGAGAGAGAGAGAGAGAGAGAGAGAGAGAGAGAGAGAGAGAGAGAGAGAGAGAGAGAGAGAGAGAGAGAGAGAGAGAGAGAGAGAGTGTGCCTAACCTATTATCACTGCCAAGGGTCCATTAATCACACTCAAGCTATCACTCTTGAGGGAGGACATCAATAATCATGCATTTTCTTATAAGACATTAATTTTACACAAGCACACGTCTTCTCCTATACTCACACATGTATATATCTGAGGGTGTATGTGCGTGCGTGTCCGTGTATGTGCGTGTGTTTATTCCCTCACATTCACTCTCCTTAAATAGCAATCACCCTCACACAATCACCCCCTCCATCTCTGTTACAATCTTAGTCGAGTCACACTTGGTTCTCGCTGCTCTGCTCTGCCAGGCACGGGGAGGTGAGGTAAGGTAAGGTAAGGCAAGGCAACACACTCCAGTCTGTCATAACGAATACAATAACGTGATATGCAGGAACGAGGGAGAGTCACCCTTGTATATTTAAAGGTATTGTTAGGTCGTGTTTACTTTCCTAATGGTTTTCTCTCTCTTCAGGCAGTGCAGTCAGTCCTTGGCTTTGTATGTTGATATGTACACCTGTGAATTTGTACCTGTAACTCTCTATCTTGCATTCAGTGTTTGGTTTGGTGTTGAAACCTGTTTTGACCTGATTGGTTTAGTTTATAGTATAGAGAATGTAAGTTAGATTAATAAGTTTCCATATATTACGTTTTTAAACACAACAATTTCAATATGAATAAGACATTTCTAGTGAATATTCAAGAACAAGAACGAAAAAAAAAAGATAGAAATACCTTTATAAAAAAACAAAAAACGATAAAAAAAGAAGCAGTGGCGAACTAAATAATAATAAAAATGAACAGGTAAAGAGAGGGAGGGAGGCAGGTGAGTGTCTTCAAAGTCCTCCTTCACACTGATGGACGCGAGCCAAGGAGGGAGGGAGAAAAACGCAAAAATAAAAATACACTTCACATAATAAACTCGATGCGATGCGGAGGACAAAAAGGCCGGCGAGAAGAGTGTCTGTGGCTTGAGTTGGTGGAGCGAGCAGCAAAATCCCAAGAGTGGCGTTGGCTGGGTGGTGGTGGTGGTGGGTTGGGGAGTGGGTTGGGTTGGGTTGGGTTTGGGCAACGCGTGATGATGTCTATGAGTCCTTTCATCTCCTGTGCCGGCGTGATGGTGGTGGTGGGTCGGAAAACACGATGGTAATGTGACACACGCTGGTTTCCTTTTGGTTAATTATTCCTCAGTGACAGGATTGCTGGTCCACGGCAGAGCAAAGGCAGCAGTTTTTTGGTGATCTAACTTTTTTTTTTTTTCAACTTCTTGTCTATTCCAAATAACCTGATAAACTAGAGGGTTCAAATACTGTTTCGTGATGGTCAAAATTTTATTACGGAAACTATACTATTTTTTTTATATATATACAGTAAGAACGTTGTATATTTACTTTACTTCTTACTTTTTTTCTGCCTTATAGAAAGGTAAATTCCCCTAAGGCAAGTACACAGGGGAAAAAAGTCCTTTCAGCTCCATAACCTTCCCGGAAACAGGCTGGGAGGCGGAGGTAGAGGGACGGACGTGTTTCGATGCTTCGTTCACTTTGTCTTGAGGTTTCATTTTCTCCATCTTCTTTGAGGCCTCGTTCTTGGGTCGTGTGCCGTGTGTATGTGTGTGTGTGTGTGTGTGTGTGTGTGTGTGTGTGTGTGTGTGTGTGTGTGTGTGTGTGTGTGTGTGTGTGTGTGTGTGTTAGGTAGGATCAAAGAGCACGAGAGCCCCTTCGACCCAGTAACCTTCTGTGTTTCGTGGCAGATTTTCATTGTCTTCTTTCCTTTCTTCCTTCAGAGCACCAGACACTTACAGTACAGTTAACATTACCAGACAGACTGTTCTCTAGACTTTCTCATCTATTACTATATTCATTGATTTTCATAAGCAAGGGAATGTTTGAAAGTAAGAAGGCTGTAGTTTGGTTTAGATTTTCCAGTATACCTTGATTTTTTCTTTCCCATTTTCTTTACTAGCAGCTTCTCTTTGTGTTACATGTAGACCATCGTTATTTTCCGGCAATTTTCCCGCGCCGGTGAAATAAGGGCTTCACTCTCATGCTTCTTTTCGGTACGTTAAGTGAAGCGCTCCACTCACGGATTTGAAGCTTCACGGAGCTCAGCCTGCATTTCCTCGTAACTTAATTATTCACTTGAAAAACCTGGAGCCTAATGACGGTAATGAAGCGATTTCAAGATAATTCCAGGGTAAATTACACCTTAATGACGTCACGTAGGGATCCAGGATGCTCTGCCATAAACAGTTTTCTAATTATCGCTTGCATTTTAGCTAAGAATAGAGGATGTGTACGGTAGGATGAACGCGGCGCCGGGATGAACGAGGGAAGCGGTGGCCAGGCATGTAGGGAGGGTAAGGGTGATGTAAGGAAAGAATACACACATACACACATACACACACACACACACACACACACACACACACACACACACACACACACACACACACACACGCCATTCTGTTATCTAAGGAGGATATAAATGTGAGGTGTTAAAAGGAGATAAAAAAAAAGAATAATATACACCACGAATGTTTGATGTTTATGTATGTTGGTGTTGAAACTATTTTTTACTCTAGAATGTAAGTAAAAGAATTAATATTTCACTCCCGGACTAGCTAAGGCAACACTAACATTATTGCAACCTTTCATAGGGAGAGGAGTTTGCGTGAAGGCAGAGAGGAAAGTAAAGTTTTGAAAAAAAGCCTCACCGCCATCTACTCCACTAATATTTTGTCTCTGTTGCCTCTCTAGGGTTCGCTTAAGCCGGATTTCTTGACATTTTCATCTGCCGTCTGAGATCTGGGCCGGGATGAGCTTTTCCCGTGCGCGGCATTAATAAGAGGACGAGAAAATTACGGTCCTTTCTAAAATAGGAGAAGAGAGGCTGAGTGCAAAATACGAGATAATTCGGTAATGGGAATGTATTTTTATAGAGAAACGCAGGAAAATGTGGAAATTATCGATAACTGCGAACGTAATTTTTTTTTTTACTTATGAACGGTCATCACAGAGAGAGAGAGAGAGAGAGAGAGAGAGAGAGAGAGAGAGAGAGAGAGAGAGAGAGAGAGAGAGAGAGAGAGAGAGAGAGAGAGAGAGAGAGAGAGAGAGAGAGAGAGAGAGAGAGAGAAGAGAAAGAGAGAGAGAGAGTGAGAGAGATAAAATGAGAGAAAGAAAGTACACATACTCTATATACAAAAAAAAATTTAATACCATAACTCACACTAATAAAAGAAAAAAAAGATACACTGCAAAACACACACACACACACACACACACACACACACACACACACACACACACACACACACACACACACACACACACACACACACACACATACACAATCCCAGGCTAGGCACAGTGATCCAACAGGTAGGAAAGGTAGGTAGCTAAGTATAGGTAAGTAGGTAGGTAGATAGATAGGTAGGTAGCTAGGTATAGGTAGATAGGTAGGTAGGTAGGTATAGGTAGATAGGTAGGTAGGTAGGTAGGTAGGCTGCAGTAGGTATCAGACTGACTAAACCAACAGGCTTCACCAATCAGTCTCTCTCATTCTGTGCGTCACTTCAATTGGCTCGGCATGACGTTAATCTGAGCCAAACCATCATGATATGTTTCCCATCAAGGTACACGTGAAGTTTACAACGTGCAGGGTGGGAAACAGGGGAAACAAGGGGGGAGGAAGGGGAGGGATGATATGGGGAGAAAAAAATCGAAAAAAATGTATTAAAATTGTACGTATATCAGGATGTTGCATAAAATTGGTGTGAGAGAGAGAGAGAGAGAGAGAGAGAGAGAGAGAGAGAGAGAGAGAGAGAGAGAGAGAGAGAGAGAGAGAGAGAGAGAGAGAGAGAGAGAGAAGACTCCACCCATGTCACACTTCCTAACAGTTTACAATAGAGAGACAAGTTGTTAATCTGATCATTCCTTTTCCCTCAACACACTGTCTTTAACCTCACCTTCTATCACACTTTGGTTAGTTTTGTTAGTCTCCAAACCTATTTTTTCTTATAGTCATTGTTTTATTTATCTACTAATTGCATATTCCTTGTATTTGTATTTCTACCATCTCTTATTTATTTTTTCTATCTTAACTTATGTAATATTTAACGTGTGTATTAGTTTTCATTTTTCCTCCTTACGGTTAAATCCTAAAAAAAAAACTCTACTTCCCTCTTCCTTATTTTTTTTTTTTTAACCAATTTCTACAACGGAAACTATTATAAAGAGGATTACTACAAGACCTAAAGAACTAGATTCACTTTAACTCTTCGTAGCTTTTCAACTTTTATTTAAGGAAGCTGCATTTAACGGGCTTTAGTCTTTCCATTATACATTCTTATCGTATCGGATTAGCTTCATTTAGCCCCCCTCAAAAAAAATCCATAAGTAAATGATGAATCCAATTTTTCGAAAGAGAAGCAAGATATTAAGTAGCGAAAAATACCAACAAAATAAGAACAAACTGAAAAAATAACAAAAAAATAACAAATTAAACTCTTAACGATACCTATAAACAACGCATACAAACATACATAGTTACCCCTAAAAAAAAAAAGGGATGAAATAATATCGAAAATGGAAACAAACTCTAATTACCTGGAATGGACGAGGGGGTCTTGTTTAAGGGGAGGCAAACTAATATGAATTTAAGGGAGGAACGTACGCCTGGCTATACAAATGGTCATGTGTATGGAAATGTGAAGGAGGAGGAGGAGGAGGAGGAGGAGGAGGAGGAGGAGGAGGAGGAGGAGGAGGAGGAGGAGGAGGAGTATAATGCCTTTCATGCCTGGGAGTATTACCGGCCTGCGTGTTCCCTCCTTGTTATGCATGTAAATAATGCTTCTACAGGATTTATGGGTCGTTCTGTTAATTTTTATCTCATTATATTAACCAGTTTGTTGTACCAGCGACAGAGACACAGAGAGACAGACGGATAGAGACAGAGAAAATGTATATATTATTACCAAACATAATAATTTTCTAGCTGTCAGTAAGTAGAACTGAATATGGATAGAGAATACAAAACACATGGAAATAATAGACAAGAACAAGAACGAAGAGCTGGTGTTTGTCTGTCACGACCTATCATTACGTTGCTAAATAGGGTAAACTGGAATAAGCAAACAGCAGATAGATATTACCACACCCAACATTACACTCTTCTCTATACTCTACTACTACTCTTAACCTTACACTTGTAGCTGTGTCGCAGAGGCAGCCTTCATCAATACCTATCACATACATCACTCCCTATCTCTTTAAAAGTGGTTTGGTTAGGTAATAGAAGCTGATGATGATGATGATGATGGTGGTGGTGGTGGTGGTGGTGGTGGTGGTGGTTAGGTCACGCCGATGAGATACAGGTATGCAATATTTAGGATGAAAGACGAGGTGTTTGAATTTCAGGAGTCATTGATTTTTATGATGGTGGAGGTAGATAGGGAGGTAACTCTCTCTCTCTCTCTCTCTCTCTCTCTCTCTCTCTCTCTCTCTCTCTCTCTCTCTCTCTCTCTCTCTCTCAGATGGGTCGTTTGCGTGTTGCGGTTCTTTTTATGTAATTGTGAGATTGTTTATTTGTTTGTTCGTTTGTATACCCGTCTGTCAGGCCTCCCAAATCTCTCTCTCCCTCTCTCCCTCTCTCTCTCTCTCTCTTTCTCTCTCTCTCTCTCTCTCTCTCTCTCTCTCTCTCTCTCTCTCTCTCTCTCTCTCTCTCTCTCGTAAGCATAGTACTCGCGCCTAAACTTATGTCTCTTTAAAGTGTGTCTCCATTCCGTTCGTGACTTTAAATCCGCATTCAACATCCGCGAGTCCGCTGCCTCACGCAATGCCGGACCAAACTAATTTTTTACACTCGGAAAAGCAGAGGAAAAGGAGAGAGAAATAGAGACAGTGAGAGAGACGGAAAATCGACCGTCTTCTCTTACGTCCTTTCTCGTGGGTAAAATATGTTGAAAAATACCATATTCCATTTTCTCAACTATAAATACATAGAAAAAACGTGTACATAAAAAAATAATATAAATGCCATAGGATCGGGTGTAGAGGAAAGGAATCATAAAGGAAATTATTTGATTCTTACTGCATCTATAGTTCACAAGAAGACCTTCCTTCCACCTTATATAAAAACAATACAATGTGGGTATGGTATTTATGAGGTAGGTTATCGGTGTGTGTGTATTGCGTTACATGTCTACCAACTGTATCGTTAGATGGGAGATAACGATAGCCACGCATACTTCATCTCACACCGGCGAACACTCACGCAAACACACGCAAACACACGCAACCACAAGCAAGCACACGCAAACACACGCAAACCACACGCAAACTACACGCAAACCATACGCCGCCACCTCCCTCTCTTCCTCCACTTCACACGCACAGGTTCGGATACAGCGTAAGGAAAGGTAAATTAACTGACGGAAGAAAAAAAAGAGAGGGTGGAAAAGAAGAAGATTAATGCTTGTTTTGTGTTTACTCTTCATTAGTAAAGTTAAGGTAAATATTTATCTTGCTGTCTATTAGTTTATCTTGCTTCCTATTCGTTATGCTAGTTAGTAATAGTAATGAAGGTTTTTTTTTTCTGTATGTATATAAAGTTCTACTGCCAATTATTTTTTTTTATCTATCTATACACACACTTGTCCATTTGAATATCTAGTAAAAAACGAGTATAAAAAACGAGTATAAAAAATAGAAACCAAAACAAGATTCTAAATGTCTGGCGGCGAGTGGAAATACGTCCAAAAACCTACCATATATCCTCTTTTATTTACTCCCTCGCCTTGAGAAGATGGAGAGCACAGGGAAGGAGAGAGGGAAGGGAGAGAAGAGGGAAGGAATGGAGGAATGACGTCGGTGAACTAAAAGTCTTCAATCAGTGTGAGTTATGGTGTGTTTTTTGTATGTGTGTGTCTGTGTGTGTATATGTGTGTGTGTGTGTGTGTTTTAGCTTGTTTGTTTACTTAAATCTGTGCGTGTGTGTCAGAGAGAGAGAGGAAGAGAGAAAGAAAGAGAGAAAGAGAGAGAGAGAGAGAGAGAGGTACTAGTAATGGCTGTCTTGGTTTACACAAAGAATTAGTCGAAATCACAAAAGTTTTTCATGATAACTGTAATTACCTTAATGCAAACAGCAACTTTCTTATGTAATGACCACGCTGTCCAAGGCCTAATCACCTTGAACCTATCGTTATTACCGTTAATGATGATAATAGTATTAATGGTAATAGTAGTAGTAGTAGTAGTAGTAGTAGTTGTTATATAATAGTTGTAATCTACCTGGTGATGAAGGTGACTGAAATGATGGTAGTAGATGTGATGGTGATGGTTATGAGTAGTGATGGTGATGGTGATGATGATGATAGTGATGAGTGTAGGTAGTGAGGCAGAGGAAGGAGAGTGGCAAAGAGGTGCTCGCATGATTTAAGGAGGAGAATGAAAACAATAGCTCGTCTTTAATATCAAGGGGACGGACCACTATGCTCTCTGTCTGCTGCCGAATTACGTTGAGGGTGGTGGTGGTGGTGGTGGTGGTGGTGGTGGTGGTGGTGGTGGTGGTAGTGGTGGTGGTGGTGATGGTGTATAGATGAAAGTGTAGTGAAAAGTGACTGGACTAAAATTACTATACGAGCTACGAATATATATGGTTTTGTATAGAGAAAAGTGTATCAAAGTATTCTCTCTCTTTTTCTTTTTTATTTATCTTTATCTAACATTAATATATTTACATACAGACAACAGACTCAATACAATTCATCCACAGCATTCAACATTTCTAAAACCATTCCAAATGACCGAAAAATCCCATGAAATACGTGTATGAATAACCATCTAAATCACCTATGTAAAGATATCATAACCTACCACTAACATCACCTTGCCTACACCTGAAACACACGCCTGAATCTCCATAACCAAAGCCAGGTAGCAAGGGGGAGAGAGAGAGAGAGAGAGAGAGAGGAACACCACCAAAGAATTCCTCAGGAGTCTCGTGGCTTTGGGCAATTACTTCAGCAACCACGGACGGTAGGCGGTGCTGGGTAAGGGTAAGGTAAGGGCTGGCCAGGAATCAACGTCCCTGATGCCTTATTCATTCCTACTAAACTATTGATGCTGCGTTATTACGGAAACCCAAAGAAACGCTCACATTTGCCGCAAGAAAATGAATTATGCATCGTCTGCCTCAACGTCCCTCCTGCTTTGCCTTTTTCCGTGAGGTTCTTACTGCTTGCCGTCTGGGATGTCGAGGGAACGTGTGACGAGGACGAGGAGGAGAAAAAGACACGAAGGAATTATAAGACAACTACATTATTACCTCACATGTCAGAAGAGTGATGGGGAAATGTTATTGGTTGTTCGTGTTATCCCAGCCACGAGTTGGTAGCCAGTGATGTGTGAGGCGGAAATAATGGTTAAAACTCGTATCTTTTAAGCGGAAAGGTTGGCGGTCGTGGTGTATGTGTATATGTGTGTGTGTGTGTGTGTGTGTGTGTGTGTGTGTGTGTGTGTGTGTGTGTGTGTGTGTGTGTGTGTGTTCTATTTTTTTGGCGTTTAATAAATAGTGGTTCTCATTTTGGTGTGTCTGATGTAGCAGCACGAGGGAGTTACACGCTGTTATGGTGAGGCACGAGGCAGTTTCAAATTGGAGGAAAAGTACGAGGAGGAACAGGAGGAGGAGGAGGAGGAGGAGGAGGAGGAGGAGGAGGAGGAGGAGGAGGAGGAGGAGGAGGAGGAGGAGGAGGAGGCTCAGATGTCAGGATGATCCGTTTCCATTACTTCTTTTGTGGTACACTCATCCAATTTTGCAATCATCCATCTCATGCAATTGAACGCAGATGCTGATCATTGAGTGTATACCTGTCCACGAAGGTACAGAATATTGATTACAAGCCTCGTTCTGACACTTTGGACAGCATATGGAGAGTGTTTACCAAGAAGAAGAAGAAGAAGAAGAAGAAGAAGAAGAAGAAGAAGAAGGAGAAGAAGAAGAAAAATAAGAAGAAGAAGCAGAAGAAGAAGAAGAAAGAAAAAGAAGAAGAACAAGGACAAGAATAAAAAGCAAAAAGAAAAAGAAAAAGAAGGAAAAAAGTAAGAAGAGGAAGTAGAAGAAGAAGCAGCAGTAACCCTCTAAAACTTTTTAAGAGCACTGTAGGACACAACTTGTTTTACATTTAAATGCAGTGCCTTGGGTAGCAGATCGAAGCTGTCAGTTCTCAGTGCCACAAGGGCCCCCAAGGAGGCTGAGAGACTTACCCTCGGCCCACAGCACTTTGCCTTTCCCCTCGGTACTCAGTCTTTCCTCAGCCGCACTCACTCTTCCATCCCTTCACCGCAGTCACTCTCTTTCTCCATTACACTCAATTTTCCTCTTCACATAGTTTGTCTTACGCTTCCACAAACTTGAGATAATTGATTCTTTCATTTAATTCAACTCATTCACGCTCTAGTCAAGGTGGGTGAGTGAGTCCACGTTCCGCTACTCACTGCTTCACAACACCTGCAATATTCATCAGTGCGTCCTTCACCTTCTGGGAGCCGCCACACCCAGGGGACAGAAGGTCACACCCAGGAATGACGTGATACTTGACAGAACACACACACACGCACACACACACACACACACACACACACACACACACACACACACACACACACACACACACACAGCAGCATTGTGTCTTGAATATACTCCTTCATTCATCAACAGAAAGGAAATGAATGGAGGAAATTGGAATAAACGGTTGTATAATGATAAAATTGCTGAAATTATAAAAAAAAATGTATCTTGTTGGATGAATAAATACAGATGTTACGACGCTCCCACCTGAGTTACGAGGGGAGCAGGTGGGTGTCTTTCCCCTCACCTGGAACACCCTCTGGAATACCCTTTGTCATCCACTTAAAATAATTCCAGAGGGTCCAGGTTCCCGAGGGCAGCAGGTTCCAGGCATCCCTCTCACTCTTTTCTTTCCAGGTACGAGAAGAGAGGGTCGCGGAAAAAAAATAACCTTGTACCCAGGGTTTGTTTGGAACTAATTTTGTACACAGGTCATTGCGTAGCTAAGCCGTGGTGGTATTAAGGGGCTTTGACACTGAGGTAGTTTGTAAGCCTTTGGGGTTTACATAACTCTACATTTCCAGACCAAACACCTCACTGCAGGATCTAAAACCGTGTTGTGTTTTGGTATATTCTTAGAGTCTATCGTACCCTGACAGACAGCATTCTTTGGTTAGGTGGACTATAGAAGACGTTAAGCTGGTGTTGGTTGTTAAGATATGATTTCAAAGTAAATAGGAAGTCTTATTTCACGTCCAGTGGGAAACCAATTGAAAAACGTGGATCTGGTCTGTAAAATTTTACCGTCTGACCATTTTGATGTAAGGCGAGTTTTTAGGATTTTGTGGCTCCTTCTTCTTCCTTGTTGTTGTTGTTGTTGTTGATATTGTTGTTGTTGTTGTTGTTGTTGTTGTTGTTGTTGTTGTTGTTGTTGTTGTTGTTGTTGTTGTTATTGTTTCTCCTTCACGTTCTTCTATTCTTTTTATTCGTATTATTATCATCAGTATTTCCTGTTTTTTGTTGTTACCACTGCGAGTCTACTTCAATTAATGGCAACAAAAAATGCATAAAAGCTATTCAGAATAAAATTTCTCACACAGGTATTTAAACAGCTAATGCAATTGATCATCCTCGACCCTTAACTGTATTAGAGTCCAGTGTGTGTGTGTGTGTGTGTGTGTGTGTGTGTGTGTGTGTGTGTGTGTGTGTGTGTGTGTGTGTGTGTGTGTGTGTGTGTGCAAAATGATTGGCAATTTTCTCTCTCTCGGTCCCTTGCTTAGCTGTTAATCTCGCACTTTTTAACTTTTTTTTCTCTCTCGCTCTCTCTTTTTCTATATATATATCTGTCATACAAACATAAAACTAGAGAGAGAGAGAGAGAGAGAGAGAGAGAGAGAGAGAGAGAGAGAGAGAGAGAGAGAGAGAGAGAAGAGAGAGAGAGAGAGAGAGAGAGAGAGAGAGAGAGAAGAGAGGTGAAGGGATGGTACGAAGAGAAACACATTTATTTAACAGCCGAACATCACAGAATATGATGCAGTATTTAGCACGGTCCCCCCAAAAAATAATAATCAATTTCCGTTAAAATAAAACTCAGAGGAAAAAAGATTAAACTGATGTTACGTATTTAATTATTTTCTCTCTAACTGTACTTCCATGTGTTCATCAAATCACTTTTTTTCTTCTTACATTATCAATCATTTTCTACTTTTCTTTTTTTATCTAAAAACGTTTATTTGGAATTGGCTTATATGCAATCTGTTATCTATTTTTTTCATATGATATTTCTTTTCAATCACCTTTCTTTGTTTCTCTCTCCATCCAATGGCTCTTTCAACACTATACATGCAATACCACAACATCAATATATACACCTTTTTTCATCTATCTTCCCTTCCATATCCCTCGTTGCCAGACTAGAAATAGACCAAAACAGCATTTCGTTTCCCATCATACCTTCCCTTACTCTTTCATTTCATCCCTGCACCGTAGATCCAACACAGGACAACACGGGAACTGAAAGCTTTCCACAGCCAAAAGAATTCCAATATTCCTCACAGCCACAGAATGACTATCGTGTTGAATATTTGCCTACAGGAGAACCTATCAGCGAATACCATGTTCTGCTGTATGGTCAGATTGTTGCTGCAAGTTGTTCATTCCACTGGTACCCTGTTTCTCTTGCTATCTTTCTCTCTCTCTTTCTTTCTCTACTGTGTGTGGGTGTTCTGTGCTAAGGAAAAAGGAGGAAGGTTCATCTTCTCCGCCAATTCTGTGTGGGATGTAAGTTTGCACGAGTCTCACCCAATTGCCCTGACACATTATTCTGTCAAGACGAAGTTCAGAGGCCAACTGGATCGTCTTGGAAGGAATTAAATGCTGGAAGAGAAGATATATTTACCCTCGAGTTTCTAAAAGTGTCTCCCTTGAAAAAAGATGCTTAATGTGGTTTCCTTTCCTTTTATCTCTCTCTTGACTTACTGTTTTATATATATTTTTTCCTTTATTGTATTGTGATGTTGGGTGGATATTGCGTGAGTGTCTGTATCCTCTTTGCCACTCCTCTTTTTTATTCAATCAAAAATAAAACGATGCGGTGACAGCAAAGAATACCTATAATGTATTTGAAAAAAGTTTGATAAAAGGATTGTGAACTTTTGTAGGGGAATCACAGTGACTACATTGCTGATTAGCCATCAAGTATTCCGTGAACTTAAAAGAGAGTGAGAACTTTTGGAGGGGAATCACGCGTAGCAAACTTGAGTGACAGACAAGGGTGTTCGAAAACCTAGGAGGATGGAAACCTTTCGAGTGGGATTCAATCTCATTCAAACTTGATCCTAGAGTGACAGACGAGTACTTTAACTACTTACTCAACTCTCTCACAATTACGAAACAATAAATAATTACTCTTGGGATGGAGTGAGTGAGAGAAAAGTACTGTAAACCTTTCTTAGAGTCACTCACAATTATCATTTATCTTCCCTGGAACTGAATTGTGTTGCTTCCAGGAATACAAGACACAAAAACCCATTCTAGGTACACGTGCACCTAAAAACAATGACCACCAAGACGGGAACACTGATTCTACCTGCCTCATTACAACCCTTTTCTACCTGTACTGTATAATATCCCCTTCCCCTCTTGGCCTCGTAAGGAATCAAGTAATGGGAGCTAACCCTTAATCACCTTTCCAAAAATATACACCTGGATTCTAAAAACAAAAGAAAAACATTGCAGGAACGTTAAGAATAAATACAATGCAACCTGTCACTCATTGCTAAGAACCAATATTCCAGGTAGCATCAACGTCTTCAGGAAACTTGCGACAACTACTCGAAGGAATTTCCCGCGGGGTTTCCTGCGACGGCCCTCGAGGCGTGAGAATTAGACATCTGGCTGAGGCTCGCGATTTTTGAAGACGCAAGAAGGTGGAGGAAGGCGGGAAAATGTGAGTCTTTGCGGAACAGATTTTTTTTATCGTTCCGTCTCCCTAAAAATACTTTCGTTTCGTCTACATATTTATAATGGAGAAAGGTTTTGAGAGGGAGAGAAAAAAAAGATGGAAGATAAAGAGAAAGAGAGAGAATGGGAAAGAGAGAAACCCTACCTGACAGAATCTTTTAAAAAAATATATAGATACACATACATAAAAAAGAAAGACAAACGGATAAAAAAAAAACATAGACAGAAACAAAGAGATAAAAGGCACAACACAACAAACAAAAAGAAAAACACACTGACAAAGAAAAAACAAAAGCTCCACTTGACAAAAAGAAAAAAAATATACATATAAAAAAACAAAAATTAGGGTGCAGAGTACATGTAAAGAAAAAAAAAAAAAAAATGAAAAAAAAAAATAAATTCCAGCTTACCAATAGGTCTTCAAAAAGCACCAGCGATATTTCAGAGGATAGAGTGAAGGCTCGGACATACTCCCAACAACACACAGGTTCTATGACTCTTATCATTGAAAAAGGGACTATGGCTACTTCTGGGGCGTAGCGGCAGCATCCGGGAATAGGGAAATGGGTAATATGGGAAATTGAACGACTCTATGGACTCGGAAATCACGTCAGTCTGGTAAGGTACAGGACATTGCTAAGATTGGGCTGGAAATACGTTGCGAAGATTGGGCTGGGAATACGTTGCTAAGATTGGGCTGGAAATGCAGGGAGGCAAGTAGGATGAGTTTGAACTGAGATATGATTTTTTTATGTGTGTGTGTAGGTGTGTACGTGTGCTCTCTCTCTCTCTCCAGTCAGTCCGACTAAACAGCCACACATCAACCAAATCTCTAGTATCGCACGGAGTGCCACAAGGCTCTATCCTTGGCCCCATCCTTTTCTCTATTTTTGTTAACGATATCTCAGAGTTCATAAGCGATTGCGTAATAGTTCAGTATGCAGACGACACTCAGTTTATCCACAGTGGCAATATTAATAACTTAGACCAACTAATCACCAGAGCTAAAGTAACGCTGTCGAATGCCAGGACCTACTTCCTAAAAAGCGGTCTTATGTTAAATGCTAACAAAACTCAATTTATACTTATCGGCACACGGCAATTCCTATCGAGCGTACCAGACGATATGACCATCAACGTTGACGGAAATGTTATCTCTGTAAGCAAGCATGTAAAAATATTGGGTGTTTACTTTGATAGATACATGACATTCAACACACACATACACCAACTCACTAAGAAGGTAACAGGAGTTCTGATGTTTATAAACAGATTTGCAGACATATTCGACAAGGACACCAGAGTGATTGTTATACATACACTAGTGTTAAGCTTAATCAATTACGGACTGAAAATATGGGGCAGCACTAATGATACCCTCATGCAGCAAGTACAGAGACTACAAAACTTTGCTGCCAAAGTTGCTGCTGGAGGTTACAAAAGACGCGACCGCGCGACTCCAGTGATCCAAGAATTCAAGTGGCTGAAGATGAAAGAGAAAGTGAAATTCGATCATTGTGTGATGGTGTATAAAGTGACCCATAAGTACTATCCTGAATGGCTGTTAAACTTACCATGTATAACACAGATACAAAATAATGAACATACAACGAGACAAAACAGAGATCTATTTGTTCCAAGAGTGAAAACAGACAATGGTGCACGTTCTATATTAGTAAGTGGACCGAGGGATTGGAACAAGCTCCCTTCTAATATAAAAGAACTTCCATCGCTCACAAGTTTTAAAAAAGCCCTAACTACTTACGCCCTAGAGGATGGCTTCAGTTAAAAAACAAAAACACTAAAACAACATACACTGTAACTACATTTCATTACGACTCTATATATGTAGTAACATTTAGTGAATAAGTTATCTATATCGCACCACATTACTATATCTCATCATGTAGCCTATGTAACCTGTTATTACTATAATTATTATTATTATTATTATTATTATTATTATTATTATTATTATTATTATCATTATTATCATTATTATTATTATTATTATTATTATATTTACTATTAGTAACATGACTATTATTATGAGAAAAGCCATTATATATTAATGGAATAAAGCATTCTGATTCTGATTCTGATTCTGATTCTCTCTCTCTCTCTCTCTCTCTCTCTCTCTCTCTCTCTCTCTCTCTCTCTCTCTCTCTCTCTCTCTCTCTCTCTCTCTCTCTTTCTCTTTCTTTCACCATGATATGTTTAACCCATAAAGTTTTCTTGCTCATTTCTGTATTAAATTTATCCCGCGTAAGTAATGCAGAGAAAACACACAACGTTCAGCAAAGTGAGTTACGTTGCACATTATCGGCGCAGATATTTCACGGGAACCAAAACAGAAAATAGTGCAAAGCTACGCCAGTTACGAACACGCTTATTCGCTACCAACGAAAACATGAGCACATAACGAGGAAATATTACAACAGATAAACAAACTAGAGGAAATAAAACAAATCACGTTAATAAAAGAAAAGAAAAACCAATAAAGAGGATAGTGTAAGTATAATGCTTTTTGTATGTTTTTGAAGCCATAGTATTGATAATGAAAACAATGTACGCCATATTAGTAAAAATTAAAGCAGAAACCCCAAAAGTTATGCATATATATATATAAAAAATCTTAGTAATAAATGAATAGAAAAAAATATAATTAATTGAAAAAACATATTGATTATTGTAATTTCGAGTCAGTGAGGGAGAAAAACTGGAAAAAACATTCATCTCTCTCTCTCTCTCTCTCTCTCTCTCTCTCTCTCTCTCTCTCTCTCTCTCTCTCTCTCTCTCTCTCTCTCTCTCTCTCTCTCTCTCTCTCTCTCTCTCTCTCTCTCTCTCTCTCTCTCGCTTTGAGGTGAAGAGACCACCTTAATTCCAGTTGCCAGCTGCAGTTTGTGACTTCACCTTCCCGTTGGCGAGTCGAGGTAATCAACTTAGCGCTGAAGTAATTATGCAAATCTTAGTTAGTTAGTGCGAGAGAGAGAGAGAGAGAGAGAGAGAGCGAGAGCGAGAGAGAGAGAGAGAGAGAGAGAGAGAGAGAGAGAGAGAGAGAGAGAGAGAGAGTTAATGAGTGACCTAGTGGTTGGTTATACACATTCTAAGTAAGGAACTATAGGTAAGGTGTACAGCAGACGATTACTAAGAACTTGATAACGCTGTAGCAGACACGTAAGAACAAATAGATACAGAAATATAACTTCCTCTCTATTTTCTTAGTTATAGAAAAATCATCTCTTGTCTTTGTTCTTCATTATATATTTTTATCATTTTACTCTTTTTTTCTTAACATCACAATACATTTCTTTCTTTATTTCTTTCTTATCTGTTTTATCATTGTTCGTCTCTTCCTTATTCTTCTTTTTCTATGTTATCAAAATATTATGTTTTTATCTTTCTTCTTTCTTCATTGTTCGTCTTTTCCTCATTTACTTGTTTTTTTCCATTCTTGTCCTCTTTTTCCTTATCATCAAAATAATACCTTTTTTTTTTTCCTTTTTTCTCCTTCATCTACGTCATCATCATCCTTCACTTCTTCTTTACAACCATTTTTCATTCATTTTCGTCTCTTCTCGCGTTCCATAATTTCAGAATTTTGTCTGTTCTTCGTCTGACATGTTTTTTATGCATCGCTCACTAAGGGACATTTCTCATCGTCAAAATACTTCACTTCTTTCTATAGCGAATACATTTTTTTCTTTTTTATATATTTCTTCGACATGATTCACGAAGCTTCATAACCTCAATACGATTCTGATATTCTGCGTTTCCTATTTCCTTCCTTTTTGTAATGCCGAGAAAGTGCGTCATTTCCTGTCTTTTCCCCTCACATCTCTCTCTCTCTCTCTCTCTCTCTCTCTCTCTCTCTCTCTCTCTCTCTCTCTCTCTCTCTCTCTCTCTCTCTCTCTCTTTCTCTCTCTAACCAGTAATGGAAACTGTCTTAATGAAAAGATTACGCGATAAGCTCTTCCTTTTCGTATGTGTGTGTGTGTGTGTGTGTGTGTGTGTGTGTGTGTGTGTGTGTGTGTGTGTGTGTGTGTGTGTGTGTGTGTGTGTGTGTGTGTGTGTGTACTCGTCGCCCTTGATGTAGCGACAAGCAACGACTCATAAACCTAAATGAACTTGTCACTTTTCCGTAATAAACTCGTGCCTGACAAACTGACGTTGAAATACACGTTTAGCCCCAAAAGACAAATGCCATTACCACAAATTACTGAATGCGGCAAAAAGATAAATGATACAACGCTTCGTATTAATCATCCCTACACAACCTGACTTTACTTTACATTTTTACGTAGAAGAAACAGCAGAGAGAGCAGGTTGAGGTACATTATATTCTCCCTGCAGGACTGAAGGGCACTAGGACATAAAAGGAGGTGAAGTAAAGGATTCCAGGAGTTACAAAGGGTTAAAGCTGTCTATAAGGATCATAAGTTGTGTTCAGTTAGAGATCCAACACCGTCGATCCTTTCCCTCTGGACCCTCACACAAGTCGAACCTTTGATATGGATATTCCTTTGGTAAAAAAAAATTGTAGAAATAACATGAATAAAAACGGTGAACCACAAAGCCACACGAGGCAAGGATTGGGGTGAGAGCAATAGAGTGTTTTTTTCTTCTTTTATCTGATCAGAGGCAGTAGAGCGGAACATTCCCACCCCTCAATAAAGATAAAAACTCCTTACGAATTGATTAACTAGGAAAGTGCGTGTCAGGCGACGATAACACAACAGAACAGATGTATTTTTTTTTTTATCATCCAGAACTAACAATTGAATAGCGTTGGGAAAGGCTTAGGTAGAATTTCCAACTAAATGTCACAGCTCGGTCTCGGTGTTACGATCACAATTTACGACCAGTGTAAGGAGTGGCGGTAGACAGCGTGTAATGGCTTGTTGGTATACGTCCCTCATTCGCTGCTGCACTGAGGTTCACGCGACATAAACCCTTAACGATAGTCTCTTCCCCGAGGCCTTGATAGCACGTCTTCCTCTTACCTGAACTGATGAAAGGGAAAATGTGCTCCAAGATACTCCACTTCGCAGGTGAGTCTCAAGGTAAGCGATCTTGTGGGGAAAGTCTGGTTTTACATATTCTTTTATCTCTCCCTTTCTATCTATCTATCTTACTATGTTTAAATTGCAAGGTAAATCTTCATAAATTTAGATACTTCCTCAGATCTTATGTTTCTTGAATTTGCAGAACTTTAATATCACGCAAAATAGATGTGAATGAAAGGGTCTGAGTTGATAAGCCCACGAGGACTAAGTTTAAACCTCGCCAAGTAAAGGAAGGAGAGAGAAAAAAAAGAAAAACTTAACTAAGTTCGTAACGTTGGAAAGGTGGAAAAGAAATACTTCACAGCTGAACCACGGCGAAGTTTTAACCTCATTGGCAGTGAAGTTTTATTTTTTCTACGTCTGTCTGTCTGTTTCGTGTGTGTGTGTGTGAGTGTGAGATAAAAAGAAGGACATAAAGAGAGGGAAAGAGAAGAAAGAAAGAGAAGGAAAAAGAGAAAGAGGGAAAGTATTACATTTTAAGCCCAAATAATTGAATATCTCCAGGAAACAGGTTCAAAGGCAGGAACAGGAGCATCTTCCCTGCCACACAGACACACCCGATGCACCTCATTAAAAACAAATGAACTTCGCCTGCGTCCAGTCCCGTAACGCCCCGCCCCGCCCCGCCCCGCCCCGCCCCGCCCCGTCCCATCCCATCCCATCCCGTCCCGCCAAGAATACTGGAAACTCCTGGGAAGAGAGAAAAAAACAGAGGAAGGTAAAACAAAATGTAAGATGACTCCTTTTAAACCAATTAGGATCACAGCGTGGACCTCCTACACCACTTCTTCCCTTCCTAACTTTACCTTGAGCTTTTCTTGCTTCTTTCCTTACTCCCTCCCTCTCTCTCTCTTTCTCTTCCCCTCCCTCCCTCTTCCTCTTTCTCTCCCTCTCTCCCTGGACCTCCTACACCACTTCTTTCCTTCCTAACTTTTTCTTGAACCTTCCTTGCTTCTTTCCTTACTCCCTCCGACCCCTCCCCTCTCTCTCTATCTCTCTCTTTTTTGCCCCTCCTCCCTCTACCTCTCCCTCTCTCCTTGACTGTCCAGATTCTTCAGTAATTGAATTTTCTCAGCACACAATATGCCTTCGGATGGACGGTCAGCTTCCATATTTTTTTCGCAAGCCTTAAATAAATTCTCAAGTCAATGAATTCACAAACAACACGAGTAATGATAAGACGAAGATAGATAAATAAATAAGTATATATATATATATATATATATATATATATATATATATATATATATATATATATATATATATATATATATAAATAGAGAGAGAAAGATAGAATAAAAAGGTAAGGAATGAGAGGAAAAAGTCTCGCATGAAAAAAAAGACAAATTGAAAGGAATAAAAAAAATAAGAATAAGAAAGGAATCAACGTTTATAAAAAGGATTTGAGATGGAAAATATCACGAGAGAGAGAGAGAGAGAAAAAAAAAGTGTGTGTGTACTGACTGACTAACTGACTGACTGACTGACTGACTGACTGACTGACTGACTGGTTGGCTGGCTGGCTGTCTGGCTGGTTGGCTGTCTATTGGTAGTGCCTCAGAGGGCTTATTTATGGCTCTTTAGTGTCCCCTGTAACGCCCCGCCTGATGTACGAGACACTAACGTTTGATGTCCTCGACGTACGAGTCTGAACGCGAGACCTGGACGCGCAAGATAAATGTTTACAATACGAGGAAAAAAAACAAATACACCGGAAACCATAACGCAAGACTGATTTTATAGTTTATTACGGATGTGAAAATGAAGTAGAAAGTGATGAGGATGGTGGTAGTGTATGAGGATATATGAGGAAAGTGTTATTGAGGTTATGAGTTGTGAATGTGATAGATATATATATACACACGCAAGGATGTAAAATAAAGGGAAGGTATGAGAAATTTCATCCCATTCTTCAGTCATATTCCTCGCTCGTCATCAAGGAAAAGAGGAAAGTTGATAAAAGTATAGACATTTCGGAGCACCAGCGGATATTGAAGGAAAAGTTGATGCAAAGGAAGGGTGAAGGACGCGAGCCATGGAAGCACGAGGAGTAAATAAAAAATCACGCACCCAGACGAAGGAAAAAGGAAAATAAATAAAAAAAAAAAAAGATCATACCAATAATAATGAAAAAAAAAAAAAAAGTAATCCTGGAAGTGATACGAAAATTTGATTGAAAAATAAAAACGAATCATCTCAAGAACGAATAATAATTTAAAAAAAACTTGTATCAAATCACCTGAAAAGTTCGTAAAAGAAAAAAAAAAATGAAACTTGTAGGAAATCAGAAAAGTTTGAAAAAAAAAATTACAAAAAAACGAATAAAGCTTCAAAAAATATCCAAAACTTTTCCCTATGGTCCAAACAAGTATAGATGACGAATGAATCAAGACCTAAACTTAGTCACCGTATATAAGGAGGTATATAGAAGTGAGGGAGACAGGCACTGCAGGGGCAAGGCGAGACAAGACAAGGCAAGGCAAGGCAAGGCGAGGCGAGGCAAGGGAGATGAATAGGTTGTCAGATCACTACCCGATTCCAGCGAAAATGAGCGGGAAAGATGGATCGATCAGCGAGAAGAAAAGTAGCGAGAAGCAGAGAGTGATGAATGGATGGAGGTGTTGAGGCTCAATTGTGATATATGCAAGGAGGAGCCTCGTTTGTGTCCTTAATGAAGAGGAAGAAGAACCGCAGAGTCCCAGATGCGTGAGGCTGTTGAGTAGGGAAGCTAAACATAAATATAAATGAATTAAAATAGAAATTAAATAAAAGTTGGAAAATAAAAACGAGATATGTATATAGGAAAGGATGTTGCTTGAGGTAAAAAGACAAAAATAAAATAAGTTGGGAAATAAAGGATGAATATATATAAAAAAAATGAGAGCAAAATCATGTCTACCATTTAAGTACTTTTGAAATTTGTGATTAATTGATCTTGGGAAAAAAATAATAAATAAAGTAAAAGAAGTTTAAATAATGGGAAAAAAAAGAAAAATTGAAGACATTTGACACGAGGGAATTTTTTTTATATATATAATGAAGAGGAAACACATCCACATGTTTTCTGGCAAATTTCTTGGAGTTTCAAAATAATTAAAAGTAAGATGGGGAAAAAAAAAATGTATAATAAAAAAAATAAAAATGTGGAAAGCGAGGACAAAAAAAATATACAAAAAACGAACATATAAAAAAAAAACGAAATGATACCAATTAGCAAGTGTTATCAAGGTTTCTAGGTAATTAACACCAGTAATTATAACATTTAACAGAAGATAGAGAAAATATACAATAAACCAAGGTGAAAAATGTGAGGAAAAGCAAAAATAAAAATAAAGGAGGAAAGAAAATATGATGTTTGGTTTAAATATTCAATCACGAAGCTGCACATGAAGGGAAATTATTTTTGTTTGGGGTGGGAAGAAAGGAAACTAATAAAAAAATACTGAGGAAAGAGATAAAATAAGAGTGAAAATAATAAAGAAAATAAGAAAAGGGAAAGAAAATAATGAGGAGCTGCGTGATGAATTATGATAAAAAAAAAAGCAAAAAGATGAATGATGAACGAGAGAGAGAGAGAGAGAGAGGAGAGAGAGAGAGAGAGAGAGAGAGAGAGAGAGGAGAGAGAGAGAGAGAGAGGAGAGGAGAGAGAGATGAGAGAGGAGAGAGAGAGAGAGAACGAGGAGAAAGAGACGAGAGAAAGAGAAAAAGAAAGAGAGACACGACAGCCCCTCTTCCACACACACACACACACACACACACACACACACACACACACACACACACACACACACACACACACACACACACACACACACACCAGTAATAACATGCATAGGAATGGAAATAAGACTTGCAGGAAGGCGTAAAACGATACGAGTCAACCAGAGCCCAGTGACACGTCTCTCGATCAGTGACATAGACGTGAAAGGCATCCACGAGGAAAGGCAGAAAGGTAAAGAAACACACAGGAAGAACAATTTAACAGTGAACAAATAACATACATAACATGAACTTCTGCCTAAGATCAATACAACCTCCCATCCACACCTGTGAACACCTGAGAAACGCCTGTAGAAGAATATGAACACTGAACTAACACACCAGACAGACCAGGTGCAAATATCACAGGTCGTAAGGTAGAGACAGGTAAGGCGAGTGAGAGAGAGAGAAAGAGAGAGGCAGGGGGGGATAGGGGGGGTTATCGTGACACCTGGAAGCAAGGAACACTCGAGGTAAAGGTGAACAGAACAGGAATAGAATCACTCACTCACTCTCACTCACTCACTCACTCAGAACGGAATCCAAAAGAACAGACTTAAAGGGGAGAGGGAATGGAGAAGAGTTGCAATTTTTAGAGTTGCTATCCTATCCTATCTACAATATCTTTTAAATATAAACCTTTGTACAACCTGCATCCGGGTGGCAGAGAAAAAAAGGAAAAAAAAAACACGGAAAACAATGTGTATATATATAAAAAGAGAAAACTATAACTCACGAAAAAAAACAAAAAATATATAAAGTCAAAAGTGAGAGAAAAATTAGAGAGAACGATCAGAGAAGTGAAAAGAAGGAAGAAAGGAAGGAAGGAAGGAAGGAAGGAAGGAAGGAAGGAAGAAAGGAAGGAAGGAAGGAAGGAAGGAAGGGTGACAGTAAGTGCATTATCAGTAGAGGTAAAATTCTCCAAGGAACACAGTGAAGATAATACAGATAATAAAGATGGATGAAACAGGGAGGAGAATCTGGTTCCATCTTGTACTGTGAATGTGAAGGAGAGAGAGAGAGAGAGAGAGAGAGAGAGAGAGAGAGAGAGAGAGAGAGAGAGGAGAGAGAGAGGAGAGAGAGAGAGAGAGAGAGAGAGAGAGAGAGAGAGAGAGAGAGAGAGAGAGAGAGAGAGAGAGAAGAGGGTAAGCTTACAGAGTTGAAGGTAAGATGATGTGGTAATACGTTGGGTACATTATTTGAGGAGAGAGGAGGAGGAAGGAGAGGAGGAGGAGAAGGAGAAGGAGGAGGAGGAGGGAGGAGGAGGAGGAGGAGGAGGAGGAGGAGAGGAGGATGTAGGAAAGTTGAAGATAAAGTGAGGTGAGTGTTGCATGCAAAATTAGATGAGTACTCTCTCTCTCTCTCTCTCTCTCTCTCTCCTCTCCTCCTCTCTCCTCTCTCACTCTCTCTCTCTCTCTCCTCTCTCTCTCTCTCTCTCTCTCTCCTCCTCTCTCTCTCTCTCTCCTCTCTCTCTCTCTCTCTGTGTGTGCTTGTATCTGTTCAATCTTCAAGTTCATTTCCACATTATTTCCTTCGTCACTTTATATCAATCTCTGTCTTAGTTTCTTCCACTCTCTCCCTTCACATCCAATTTTCCCTTATCTTTGCTCCTTCCTTCAGCCTTCCTCTGTTTCCCATTTCCTCTCCCTCATAATCTTGTTTGTATTTCCTCACGTTAATGTTTTCCCTCATGAATTTTTTTTCCTCCTCCCTCCAGTTAAATTAATAAATGTATTTTTTTGGTTGAATTTATGCTAACGTGATTTTTTTTCCTTGTTGTTGTTAGGTTTATTCAGGTAAGGATGATGGGAAGGGAGAATGGGTGTGCTTGGGCCAAAAAGGATAATGTAAGGTGGTGCTAAGGCAGGAACACACGTGACTGGAAATATACATGCACTTGTGAGGAGGGAAGTAAGGTAAAAGGTGAAGGTGGAAAGAAAAAGGAAGAGGCTTTACTACTACTACTACTACTACTACTACTACTACTACTAC
>JAXIVD010004733.1:32500-33650 GCA_036785275.1 Cancer borealis | reverse complement strand
AAGCTCATTAACAAAGAACATCAAGACAGCCTGTTTGTATCGAGCTGAGGTATATATCAACACCTGGTGGAGGAGGGGGAGGGGGGCATGTGCAGGTGAGGAAGCTGGGCATGGTTGTTTCTTTTTTCTTTATTATCATTTTTCTTTTTTTCTTTATTGTTATCTTTCTTCTTTTTTCGTCTCATATCTGTCCAACTTCCCACCGCAGGAGAAGATTTATACTTTTGGTTGTTCCTGACATTTTGCTGGAAATACCGCGTTTATGTTTGTCTCTTTTGTTGGAGAGAATGAGCGAGAGAAAAAAATTAAAAGAGAAGAGAAATGAGAAGAGAAAAAAAAGAGGTTTATAAATACTCATGTTCCTTACAACGTTTTTCCTCAATGTAACAACTGTGAGGATGTAATTTTGTGTTAATTTGTGTTACTTGTTAAGGAAAGGTCAGAAAACAAGTGTACAACTGATACAATAACAGAGTAATTAATTAACTAAGGAAGTAGCTGGCAATAAGACGTGAAAACAAATATAACCAATTAGTTGACCACAAACACTTAACAAACTGGATAATAGCAATAAATATAAAATAGATATGAAGAATAACTAATTGGTGAATGAAAAATTGATATATACACACACACACACACACACACACACACACACACACACACACACACACACACACACACACACACACACACACACAGTGATCATGTGTTAATGTGCGGCGCCTGATAACATTCAAATGAGAAGAATAACAATAACAGGAACAAAAAAGCATCACGCAGGAGTGGCACAAAAGACATCGTTGCGTCACTGTCTGTTAATAGTAATAAATCAGGATCACGGACTAGCGAGCACCGGCTTATTGCACACGTCAGGAGGAGGAGGAGGAGGAGGAGGAGGAGGGAGGTATGAGTGATATCAAACGTGTCTCCTCGTCACACCCTACAAAGCCTTCAACACCCACTGTCACCCTACTGAAACCCACATCAACAAGCACAGTATCCACTCCTACCCTCACACCCATCACAACCCATCCACTTACACACACACAGCACCTTCCCCTGCACCTCACCTGTCAGACACGCCCTCCAGGTGAGCGCCACGTGACTCCCACCTGTGCCCTGTCTTCCTGTTCGCTCCTGGGAGGGA
>JAXIVD010004733.1:25000-27500 GCA_036785275.1 Cancer borealis | reverse complement strand
CACACTCGACTGCATGCACACGCGCACACAAAAACGTAAACAAATACTGACAAATATCCTCCTTGTTCTGCAGCAATGAAGATGTCTGACTAGCATTCTTCCAGGAGGAGGAGGAGGAGGAGGAGGAGAGGAGGAGGAGGAGGAGGAGGAGGAGGAGAAAGACGAGAACAAAAGAAGCGGAGGCGACGAGGGGAACGTGAAAGTGAAGAACAAGGACATGGACAAGGACGAGGAGGACGAAGATGATCAGGAAGAAGAAAAAAATGAGGGTGAGGAAGGATGGGGAAGAGGAAAAGAAGGAGGAGGTGGAGGAAGAGGAGAGAGAGAGAGAGTGATGACCTGAGGAAGTGGAAGCAGTGAGGAGGATGACAAGACCTTCTTCCTGGCGGATCAAAGTCACCACGAAAACATTAGCGGCGAGGACTTCTAGGAAAAGCCGATATATATTGATGACCGAACACACACACACACACACACACACACACACACACACACACACACATACACACACACACACACACACACACACACACACACACACACACACACACACACACACACACACATTCCTCAGAGCATGTATTCTGATTTCTCTTCTTCGTGCTGGTGTTGTGACGACGGTGATGGTGGTGGTGGTGGTGGTGGTGGTGGTAGTGGTGGTGGTGGTGGTGGTGGTGGTGGTGGAAATGGTAAAAAGGTGAAGGTGGGAGTGGCTGGGGTGGAGTAAGAAAAGGAAAGGGTGAGAGGTAAGTATGGAGGTAGGGTGGACGTGGTGGAGGAGGGAAGAGGAGAATGGAAAAGGCTGGGAGAGAAGTAAAAGAAGAGTGGAAATGGGTGGAGATGGGCGGGGGAGGGTGGGTGGAGGGTGGATGGTAGGTGGGTGGGGTGGAAGGGTGATCCATCATGAGTACCACAGTCTGGGAACACGCTGGGCCGCCCCCTTACTGTTCTGGCTGGCTGTGTTCCCCTTCCTCACCCTCACCCCTCACCCCTCACCCCCATCCCTCACCCAACCTCTCCCCTCTTTCTTCCTCTCTCTCCCCCTCATTCTCCCACCTCTAAGCATGCGAGTGGAAAGAGAAACAATACACCGACACAATAACTTTAAGCAGGTAATTTGGGCTCTAAATCAGAGGTAAATAATCACACCTGTACCAGCCTACATCACGCACCTCACCTCACCTGCCTGTGTTGGGGTGACGGCGGGAAACAAGGCGGGTCATAGCAATCCACACGCACATCCAGTTGAAGTCAAGCCACATGCTTTAAAAATCCCGTTATAAAAGATAGTAGAGAAAAAAAATATTAAAGTTCATCTCAAGGTCTTCCAGCATGACCATTACCGTGACACAGACGATGCAAAGAGTAAAGTAAAGAAAAAACACAACACCTCAACACCATTAACTTCCTCCTAACAACACAACACCTTCATCATCCCTCCACATCAACATCAACACCACCCACACCTTTACAGCCTCGCTACACCTACAGATACAGGTAAAGCCAGGTAGTATAGGTTCCCACGACACCGCGTACACCTGGAAACACGATTGACCACTAGAGGATGACATTCTATCACTCTAATAACCCATCCATCATCCATCACCCGCGCCTGCACACGACTCCAAGCCAAGACGTGCAAAAACAACCCACGACTACACACGAACCTCACGCTGCCACTGCAATACCACCTCGCCAACTTGCCTTCCATCTTGCAAGCAGAATGACACCCTTTCGTCCTCTGTAATGCTAAGATTTCAGAGTGCTAGTGAGGAAACTGGTGCCTTTATCCCTCCCTCCACTACCTCCACTACCTCCACTCCCTCCCTCCCTCACCTGGCCGTCGTAACTCTCACGAATCAATTAGCGACAGAGTGCCAGAGGGGAAGTGCAAGAGTCACGACACTGTGTCATTATCTGAAGGTAATAGCCGCCCCTTTAAGCCGCCCAAGCTGACTCTACCGTTGACTTAGAGAGAGGCAAGTCACCACCCACTTGATTTACGGCGCCCCACCAGCTGCTGATGGTAGATAAAGCTTAATTCTTCCCTCCACTCATTTTGTTCTTGGTTCTAAAGACGCTAACAGCCACGACTAATCATCACCACGATACAATCTCTTAAGTGAGGATACAGCGGACGCAGGAGGATCGTGGCGAGGTCATTACACACTGATTCTTGCAACTCGATCCTGTGACAACATCTTCAGCGGGTCGGTCGTCAGCGGCAAGGTCGTAGTCGAGGCGAGATTAATGTCTGTATTACGACTAAGCGATCCCACGGCTGATGTATCGCCCGCTGCTTAGTTACGAGGAAGAAAAACAAAAGGCGGCCTAATAAGAGAGAGAGAGAGAGAGAGAGAGAGAGAGAGAGAGAGAGAGAGAGAGAGAGAGAGAGAGAGAGAGAGAGAGAGAGAGAGAGAGAGAGAGAGAGAGAGAGAGAGAGAGAGAGAGAACACATACATCCATGCAACTAATCCACTTGTCAACCTAACCTAACCTA
>JAXIVD010004733.1:17500-22500 GCA_036785275.1 Cancer borealis | reverse complement strand
CCACAGATGACCCTCCGCCACCACCACACCGGCGACGCTACCCACGACCCAACCCTCACTCAAAGGACACCCCCGCCTGTACCTCCCGACGGCGATGACCTACAGAGCTGCACGCCTCCACAGAAGCGCCGGTGAGCTGACTCCCCACACGCGTCACCCATTCCTTGGCTTGAGTGCGGCGGAGCGAGGATGCAAACTACCCTTGGGATGGGCAAAAAATAGAGGAGGTTGAGGGTGGGCAACTCTCTCCAACCATCTCCCCGGGGGCTACGCGGGCACATAAGCGGGACTGTTATTTCACTCAGCGACGTGCATTCATCAGGTAAGAATATCGTTTAATGGTAGAGGTGCGGCGCTGTATATAAACACTGATGATAAGAATTGACTAAGTGAACAAGAGAATAATGAAACACGAAAAAAAACAAAATAGATATAAAACAGTGTAACTACATCTAGGAAGGGATCGAGCTATGGGGAGAGGAGGGAAGGGAAAGGGAGGGTGGGTAGGAGGAAGAGGGAGAATGAAGGTGTAAGGGAAGAAGACGATGGGGGAGAGGCCAGGTAATTCTACAGGTGAAGTGGGCCACCCTAGACGTCACCTACCTGAGTTTGGTCTTCCCTTTATGACTCACTAATGCACTTTTACCTATCCTGGTGTGTGTGTGTGTGTGTGTGTGTGTGTGTGTGTGTGTGTGTGTGTGTGTGTGTGTGTGTGTGTGTGTGTGTGTGTGTGTGTTTCTTCACCCATTCCACTTTTTACACCTTTCCGTTCCACTTTCCCGTCATCACCTTAATCTCTGTTCACCTTTATTACCACACCTGTCCTTGCCATGTGTCACTGCGCACCTGTTCCGTCTACATTGTTACGTGTCACCTGCATCACCTCCCTGTTCTTCCATGTTTTCCTTAGTCTATTCTTTATTCATTTATCATGTTTATTCTTTATATTGTCAGCGAATGTTGTAATGTTTTCATCTTCCTCATCCATATCTTTACTCCTTCTATCTCCTTCCTCATATTTCTCATTTCCTCCTTCATCCGTTTCAGGTTCTCTCTTTCTTTTCTTTCCCTAATACTCATCCTTAACACCACCTTCCTCATCTCCTCCATTCCTCCTACTCCTCCCTCATTCATTCTTCTTTTCCTTTACTCTTTACCACTCTTTCCTCATCCATCCCACTCCACACTCACATAACTTCCCTCTTACCCTCCTCTTCCACTCCTTCATTTCTTTATCGTCATTCCCTCCCACTCCAGCCTCCACCCGCCGCCCTCCGACCTACCACACCACACCATCTACTTAGTCAATCAGATCAACATATACAAGTCATCAAAATTCGCTTAAATTACTCCTCTCTGCCTTACCTTGTTATCCTCTCATTCTGGTGACACGAAAATCGACTATTGTTAAAGGTATGCACTGACTTTTTTTTTCTTCTCTCTCTCTCGTATCAGGAATTTTGCTTCGAATAGTTTGCATTGACAAGTAGGAGCAAAGGCACGTTTATTATTCACATTTAATCAGCGGCACGCACTTATTTATTTTTACCTGCGCATGCCGGTGAGAGATTTGTATTACCTGGGAACGGGTTTACTTGCATGAAAATGAGTTTACCTTGAGGGAACGCGAAACGGCCCATTAATAAAGTTTGGATGGCGGGGCGATGAGACACAAATACCAAAGATTTAAATGTGGGTGATTGGTGGTGTGATTTATCGCCTAATTAGTGATTCAGTCATTCCTGGCTGTGGCTGAGTGACGCGGGGCCGGGCTGACACTACCTCTGCATTGCGTCACGGTGCGTAATAAAGGCATGAGGCTGGATATGCCGCCACACGCTGCTTTATTAATATGTTGGCCTCGTGAAGTCATTTGTAAGTAGGACGCAACACAAACCTGAATGTATTTAAATGATCGCGGCGCAAGTCACGCGTCGCAGCGCCCCAGTCAGGCTCGTAACACTTGTGGGGAGGCCATTCTCCTGTCGACAAGCGAGGTCGTGGGCGGAGGAGTGGAAAAGGTCGTCCTAAGTGTAGCCTATAATGCACCGCTGCAGGGTGGGAGGGAGTATATTAAAGCGGGTTGGCAGCGCGGTCCTCAGCGGCACAAGAATCAGAGGCTATCATATTAGAGGCAATTTCTCTCCACTCAGCGATGTGGAATTGAGCCTCGGGAACAAATATCCGTCGGCGACAGAGCAGCAGCGGGTCGGTGAGTCCTCGACACACCTGCCACACACCTGTCTGGCGCCCCTACACCGGCACACGTCCCCGCGCCTGCTGTCACGGCTGGCTGGCGCGCCCCGAGGCTCTCCGCGCCAAGTGACGCTCCACCATAACTTCTATTTTGCTTTATTGCCGGATATTTAATTAGTTTCAATTGGCTCGGCGGTGAAGCTGCTCTCGTGCAGTTATCGTGGCAAGTGTCCAGGCGCTGAGTGGATAATTGAACACTCTAAGGGAGCACACATTGTTTTTACCAATATATCATTGTAATTACCCCGCTCTTTATGTTATCGCGGCGCGCTGTCCGTCAGGTGGAGGGGAGATGGAAGGGGAGATGGTGACGCCGCGGTGACACAGGTGGCGTTTATGAGGATGATTTCCTGCAAAGACGAACCGGCGGATGGTGGGCGGGAGTCGTGTTCTCAGTGATGGGGTGACGGTGTGGGTGACGGTGGGTGACGGTGTGGGTGACGATGTGGGTGAAGGTGTGGGTGGCGGTGTGGGTGACGGTGTGGGTGACGATGTGGGTGAAGGTGTGGGTGACGGTGTGGGTGGCGGTGTGGGTGGCAGCCCCGCCGCCTCCCCCGGTGACCTGCTGCCTCGTGATCACCGTGTTTCCTCAACAAACTTTGATTTTCCAAAGTATTCCTCCTTGAGCTACTTCCGGCCTCCCTGTGGTCCCCCTTGACCCCGCAGGGCTCCGTTGACCTTGCAGGGAGTTCCCCGTGACCTCTGGCGGGGCAGGGCGGGGCAACACTCACCTCGCCGCCGATCAGCTTCCATAATTATATTCAACGATGGGCGCCGCGAAGAACCTTGGCCCCCACCCCCGCCCTGCCCCTGCCCTTCCCCAGGCCTTCTGCCCACACAAGCCCTGACTCTTCCCGCCCAATTTATGAAGCCTTAAATTCTTCACTTTAGAGAGACCAATGATGAGATGCGCGGCGCGGCGCATACACAGCCCGACAGACAAGGCTCCTCTCCCAGCCCAGCCCAGCCCAGCCCCGCCCCGCCCCGCCCCGCCCCGGGTGGACTCTTAGGGGCACAGCCATCGCACGCAACACACATGTGGCAGTGTTTACAGTCCTGGCGGCCTTGGGATGGGGAGTTGTGGGCGAGGACAATCACCACCCACTATGGAAGGCAGGGAAGGGTGGCGGGGGACAGGTGAGTGCTCCAAATCCTGTTGTACGCCCGCCCGCCGCCTTGTGCTCCGATCAGGCGAGTGGGCGGAGGCGCAGCGACTGGAGGAGCATCACCAAGAAACAATGTGATGGTTCTCATGTGAGTCTTCGTAATGAAGTGATTCACCTTAATGTCTCATGAAAACATTGCTGCCACGTTCACGTCATTACGGAAATACAGGTCTTGCAAAGTATTCAAGAACCAAACATACATACACACAAAACACACACACACACACACACACACACACACACACACACACACACACACACACACACACACACGGAGGCAGAAAACATCATGACACAAAAGATGTTTTCTCTCCCCAAGAAGCTACACAAAAACACTCTTCCCACCAGGCATGAAGCATTGTTATCAAATCTGACATTTACCACAACCAACAACAGTTGCCTCGCTGGGAACAGGTACTGATGTGATGTGATTTTCCGAGGTTGCCACGACTGGGGGCGAGGGTGTTACTGCCGCCTTGCCCGTCACGCCCCAGCGACCGCGACGAGGCGCTGCCCTCTCCCACTACTGCCGACCCCGCCACCACGCGCCAGGCACACACAAATGTAACTATCGTGTAAAATTTCTGGACGAAACACTCAAGACACCCTGTCAGTGTGCCGCCCTCCCGCAGGCAGATATATGGTCCTGCGGTCTGTGGTAATGGCGTGAGTATGCAGCGTCTGCCCCGCGTCAGTGTTCCCCGTCAGCATAACGTGGAGTATTGTGGCGGTGTGGTGGGCGCGCCTCAAGCCTCCTCTCGCATCCCATCACTGTGCCTCAGCCCGATCACATAACATACACCGGAAGACACATGACGCCCAAGGCGGACCCAGTTTGCCTCTTTAGGTGAGGAGTTACGGCCACGCTACTGACGGAGGCGGCGCGGGTTGCTGTAAGGGTTCGGCGTGCCGAGGGACGAGGACATGTGGCCACCGACGTTACTCTTGGCGGGGTAATTGTTTTCCTTCCTCCCGAGGAAGCAGAAAGAGACCAGCGCGTGTCGGCATTCGGTACTGGCGACGGTCATCATCATTAGTGTTGCTCCTGACGTTAAGGGAGGTCATTTACTTCTGTTTCTACCACCACCATCACCACCATTAACATTATTACTACTGCTGCTGTTGGTGCTGCTAGTACTGCTAATGATATTGGTCTTATTGCTCCTGCTAATCCAACATCTCCCTTTCACCATGAATTTCAACACACACACACACACACACACACACACACACACACACACACACACACACACACACACACATACACAGACACACACATACACAGACACACACACACACACACACACACACACACACACACACACACACACACACGTCAGCCCCATAAACATCAATACGGACAGGACCCTTAATAATAACAATCCTACGTCTCAATGACGCAAAATTACACCTCTACTTCTGCATGTTCCCGATGTCTCCTTCCCTTGACGAGGTGAGGGAGGCTCCGTCTGCCCCTCCGTCACCCTCCGCCTCCACGAGCACTCCACACTCCAAAATTATACAATATCACATACGTTACTCAGCGGGCAGGCGTCCCTCGTCCCGCCCAAGTTCAGG
>JAXIVD010004733.1:10000-15000 GCA_036785275.1 Cancer borealis | reverse complement strand
CATATTAGGTATAGCTATTAATTTATATCTATCTATCTATATTTGTCTACTTATTTATTTATTTATCGAGTCTAGTTACCTATTTATCTATTTATCTATCTATCTATCCGTCATGCTATTTAGTCTATGTCTATTTACTCATTCTGTTTCTCCTTGTTTGTATTCATCCATCCATCACTCTTTACAATTATTTATGTTTAGGTCTATCTATTTAACATCAATTTACTCATTCGTCAGTTAATGTCTCGGTTCACAATATATATTTCTTCATCCATCAATTTCAGACCACGTGGAGCATCAATCAATGCATAGAAAACGTGAGAGAGAGAGAAAGAACAAAGAATAAAACATAACAAGGAAATATAAATACAAAGATAAAATCAACTCACAGAATGGAAAAAAAAAAAGAGAGAAAGAGAAAAAAAAATCCCATAAAAGGATATATATTTATTTCTGAAATTTCCTTACACGAAGAAACAGGAATGATAAGAAATGATGATAATAATGATAATAGCAATGATAAAAAAAAAACAGGAACACACACACACACACACACACACACACACACACACACACACACACACACACCTGCTTTTCCAACGTATAATCGGACGATGAAATATCTATAGAATAACCAATGACTCATAACGAAGGTCAGGAGGTTATCAGGCGGCGAGGAGACACAGAGGTCGCGTGGAGGGTGAAGACAGTGTTACGCGGCGGGAAGGAGGAAGTAGAGGAGCCGAGGGGAAAGTAGAGGAGGAGGAGAAGGAGGAGGAGGGAGAGAAAGGGATGTAGAGGTCAGTACTAAAGCAAAAAGAATGATGTAGATGAGGGAGAAAAAAAGTGGTGAAGAGGTAAGAGGGAGAGGGTGGAGTAGAGGTAGATAAATGAAGAGGAAAAGGTAAAGGAGGAGCGAGGAATGAAGCTAAATGAACGAGAGGGGAGAGAGAGGGGAGATAGAGGGGAGTGGTTGGGACAAGGAAGGGCGGTAGAGCGAGGTATAAAGGGAGGCTGAGAGGGTCAATGAGAAGTATAGGGGAGAGTGAGGGGAAGTAGGGGGGGGTGAGGGAAGGTAAGGGAGGATGAGGGGAGGTAAGGGGGGGTGAGGGGAAGGTGAGGGGAAGGCCGGATCCCACACACACGGCCGCCACAAGTCACGATCAAGACATCAGCTTTGATATGCTTGATAAAATTAATCCTTCTCTCGGCACCAGCCAGACCCTTGGTTAAGTGGAAGAGGAGAAGGAGGAGGAGGAGGAGGAGGAGGAGGAGGAGGAGGAGGAGGAGGAGGAGGAGGAGGAGGAGGAGGGACAGTTAGCCTTTACACTCTCTAAGTTACATTTACACAAGACGGAAAATGCAAACGTGTCTAAAATTACCACGGAGAGAGAGAGAGAGAGAGAGAGAGAGAGAGAGAGAGAGAGAGAGAGAGAGAGAGAGAGAGAGAGAGAGAGAGAGAGAGAGAGAGAGAGAGAGAGAGAGAGAGAGAGAGAGAGACAGAGAGAGAGAGAGAGGGAGACGATATAAAAAGGATGATGAAAGGTAAATGCACTAGGAAGTAAGAAAAAAAAAAAGAAGCATTAGACGGTGAGAGGGAGAGATGTGGCAGAGGAGGTAAAGTAGAAAAGGGAGGAGAAGGAGGAGGAGAAGGAGCAGAAGGAGGAGGAGGAGGAGGAGGAGGAGGAGGAGGAGGAGGAGAGTGTTTTTTTTTGTCAGATCGAAGGAACACGAGTGGGGAGAGAAACTGCGGGCGCGCGAGAGCAGTCCCCGGGGAGGAGTGATGCCTGATGGGGAGATATTCTATGATGTACAAGCCATGCGCCCGATCTTATCTACCCCACGCCCCGTCCCACCCCACCCCGCCCTGCCCCGCCCCAGCCCGCCCCGTCACGCTCCCCAGCACAGTGTTAGGCCTCCCGCCGGGGTTACGTGGGGGTCCCCTTGTCTACTGACGAAGGTAAGTCGTGTCTGAAAAGAAAACCAGCGAGGTAATTAATCTGAAGATGTGATGATTGGCGCTGTGAGTCTAAGTGAGATTTTGTGGCTTGATTAAGTAGTGGTGTTTCCGCCCACCTCCTCCTCGTTAATCACAGGTGAGGCAGCTTCCTACAGGTGTGTGTACGCGTGGAATTCGCGGACGAGTTGGTGTGGTGATTAGAGTGTCCTTGAAGGGAATCACTTATTGCTGTTGTGTTCTTGCTGGTGACCCAACTAAAAGGGCGACGCTAAAGGACGTTTTGTTGTGTTGGGAAGTAGAATCATCGACTTAATGAGAGTTTGATGCGATTTGTTTTTTATATTAAGATTCATGTTTTACTATTTATCTTCTTTTATTTTTAAGTTACAGGTTTTTTGGCGTCTTTACTTTATCGAATGAAATCTTTTAATATTATTCCACGCCAGAGAGTTAGCAGCAGACACCTTACAAAGCCCCACAATGTGTTTTGCAAGATTGGGTAAATAGTTTTTACTTATATTCTTGTTACATAATCCTCATCCTTGGTATTAGTGTATTATATCCAGTTCCACTCTTCCAGCTGCTTTCTGTGTCTCCCTTTCTTTGTCTCTCAACTTTTACACAAAATTTCGTTCTTTGAAGTATGACAAGTCTTGATAGCAGCGTATAATCAACTTATTATTATTAGAGACATTCACGGCAACATCTCTCCCTCTCTCCCTCCGTCTCCTCCATTCCTTCACAACTCTCCACTTCTTGACAAATTCCACGAGATCTCCAATAAGGGTTTTAGTACATATAAAGAAGCATTATAAGTGATCCTTAATGCATGGCAGCCTCTCCCACGGTAGCAGAAGACCCTCAGGTAATGAATGCAGTGTATAAACAGAAACTTTGTATATATTTTAAAAACTAATCAATAAGTGGAGTAAAAAATGATAAAGTAATCTCGCTAAAAATCTGAATGTAATTGACACTAAATCCAAAACTAATAAGAAGAAAATGTATGATATGAATTGAAAAATGCAAGTCGAATTGATAGTATATTATAACACAAAGCAGGTGATGAATATAAGGAAACTCCATTAATAACTTTTCCCCCTTAGTCCACACAGGTTTGTATTGAGTCTATCGAGTAATCTTGAAGCAAAAGTAGAAATTTCAACAATGGATTTCTAAATGATGATGAACGTAATATTTTTGGATCTGATATTGTAGAGGTTCCCTTCTGTGTGTGTGTGTGTGTGTGTGTGTGTGTGTGTGTGTGTGTGTGTGTGTGTGTGTGTGTGTGTGTGTGTGTGTGTGTGTGTGTGTCGCAGTGTATTGGAACAGGAGGAGGAGGAGGACGACGACGAAAATGATAAGTAGAAGAACGAAGAAAACAATGAGAAAGAGAGTGAAAAAGATAAGAAGGATGATGATGATGATGATGATGAATATGACGAGGAAAATTATGACAAATAACAGGGTACGAGGACGACAAGGACAAGGACGAGAGTGATATGTATAACCAAACAGATGAGCTGAGAATCACGTACAGGTGTTTCAGGTGTGCAGAGGTACAGGAAGTCCTTACATACGTACATACATATGACACTCATTCATCTTACTTTCTGTGTCATGTATGTGTGTGTGTGTGTGTGTGTGTGGTGTGTGTGTGTGTGTGTGTGTGTGTGTGTGTGTGTGTGTGTGTGTGTGTGTAAGGGCGGGTCAAGGCGCGCCCTTCCTAACACTTGCAAGAGTTTGTGTCCCATTCCACGTCTTCCCTTTTGTACCTTCACCATAGTTAAGAGCAAAGCAAATATTGTTCCTCCATACTATTAACGTGAAACCCGTCACGGTCTGGAGGCAAGAGTACCAAGGCGACCACCCGCTCCTCCTCCTCTTCCTTCTCATCCTCTTCCCCTCCCGCCGCTGCTTCTCAGGGCACACAAATAATGCGACAGTGAGAGCTAAAAATGCAAGGAGGTAAGACGAGCATGGAGAAATATAGAGAGCGAGAGAGAGAGAGAGACAGAAGGAAAGAGAGAGAGAGAGTTGGGGGCGGAGCGTGGCAGAGAGAGGGCGGGACGAGGCAGGTGAGGGCGGGGCTCTAGCAAGGGAGTGCATTGCTTACTCAAGAGTGGGCGGAGTTCAGGTCGCGAAGGGCGTTGCCTCTGCCTCCTTTTTTTACACTGGCGGAGGGGGAAGGCTTGTAGGTTCGGGCATGACTTCCTGGAGTAAATAAAGTAAGACTGCTGGGGGAGGAAGGCGCAGGGATGAGGAAGAGGGAGGGAGGAAGAGAGGGATGGAGGGAGTCCAGGCTTTGTGTGTGGGGGGGATGGAGGAGCTGCTGGGTCCGTTTTAGCTCGGGCATAAAGAGTAAAGTTTACCTCAGCTTACAAGACACTGAGGTCGACTTAGGTAAGCACAAGAAGGATGGAGGAAGGCCGGAAAGATCCTCAGTGGAAGGGGCGTGGGTAAGGGGGTGACGAGGGGGGTGTTGAGGAGGTAGGAGTCAAAGGGGCGGGGGAGGAAAAGTCTCTTCAAAAGCAGCGATGATTTACAGATTTACTCTAATCCTGTAATCCGAAGGTGAGGTGATGGAGGAACGCAGCGTGGGTAGGAAGAAGAAAATGAGATGGAAGCGGTAATGGCAGCGAAGGTAACCAGGAGACGAACACACTTGGAAAGGTGGGCCGAGGCGTAGGTATGAGGAGAGGGAAGGGTGGAGGGAAGGGAGAGTGGGAGGGAAGGAGGCAGGCGAAGATGGAGGAGGAAGACGAAGCTCTAGTATTGACGTGAGGCAGGGACTGAGGGAGCAAGGAGGCAGGAGGCGATGGTGGGGAGGCAGGGGGATAGGGGGAGGTGAGGGCCAGGGAGTCACGCCATGATAAAGAAAGAAGCTTTGGGGTAAAGGAGGGAGACAGACACAGAGGAACGAGGACCCGGAACATTATAACCAAACTAGGATTTAGACACCAGGAAAATATGTCACATTCATATAAAACCTTGTACTAATGAACACAGGTAAGGTACTAATGAATAGGGCAATAAATAC
>JAXIVD010004733.1:0-5000 GCA_036785275.1 Cancer borealis | reverse complement strand
GCTGCTGCTGCTGCTGCTACGCTTCTGGAGTGTTTTAAAAGAGTCTTCTTACCCGCCACGCCCTGCACTGCACCGTCTATCTTGCAACTTTATCATTCGTACTGCAGACTTTTCACAGCTTCTGTAGACACACTTTATAATTTCCATCTTAGAATGTCTTTATAACTCTTACTGTGCACTGTAACTCTTGCTTCTACTTCATGCCTAACCTAACCTAACCTAACCTTACTACCACTATGAACTCTAGAATCCACTGAATATTTATCTTTTTATCTATTTACCTGTCTATCTATTTATATGTCAATCAGGGAGGTAAGATCAGTTAAGAGACTTGGACAGGAAAAAAACGAGAAAGAGGATAGGACAAGGAGAATAATAAGTCCGCAGAACGAGGGAGAGGACAGGGAGTGTAAGAGGCAGTGGGCAACCCTCACCCCGCTTCTACCCAATGAATGAAGAAGTCCAGATAATGCATCGTAACACGCCGCGCCATTAAGAGGAAAGATAAGAAGGGACGACGACGGGGTCCGGATGCGACACACAGACACACAGACACACACACACGGACAACCTAAACCGGTGTAAGGAACCCCCACTTACCCCTCCTCCTCTAGTCCCCGTGTCCCTCCCATGTGTCGCTCTGCCCCACGCCCTCCCGAACCTCCTCCCTGGGACATTACGACCCCAGACGGAACACCACCTCGTTAACTACTAATACGACTGGCAGACACACGGGAACGACCTGCGCGGAGGAACATTAGGGCGATAAATCATTTACTCGTCGAACCCTCTCGCTCAAGTCGTCCTTCCGCGGGGAATCTCTTTTGTTAATAGCCTAAAATACTTTCCCAAACTTGAATCGATTACCATAATTATCGCGCAGCTGTGACACGTGACGGGAGGACACCTGATTGGACGCGGGGAAATTCGTCGAATCTCCAAGGGAAGGAAGAAAAAAGAAAAAAAATAATTGGTGGGGTGCACTCAGATGGGATCCTGTCACCTCCCCTTCCATCCCCTCCCCTCCCTCCGTACCCCAAATGCACCTGGCGTGTGATGGGATGTGATGATGATGATGATAGTAATAATAATGGAGTATCAAGGTGGTGATGGTGGTGGTGGTGGTGTCGATCTGGTTGATATTACGAATGAATGACAAATAAAAGAATTCAAGTGACTTCAAATCGAATACTTCACCTAATGATAAGTGTTGATAATAGGATAATGATGACACAGGACGAATCAGCAGGAATCACTTCAACGCAACACAACGGGGGAAAGAGACACTAATGTAAAGGTTTTCACTCTCCACCTGCTGATAACGACAAGAAAAAGGAGCCCCCGTGCAGAGGTCCCGGCAGGTGTCAAGAGTATCAATCATCACCGCGAACACCTTTTTAACCCACAACAAGGAGGAGGAGGGGCAGGAGGCGCCGTTTAAGCCCAGGAAGAACTCACCGCCGCGACTTAATCAAGAATCGACGTGACGTGGATTAACCCTTGCTCACCTGCGCGGCAAAATGAGACAACAGGACACAACCCTCCTCCCAATTATCCCGCAGCGGTACCTCAGCCTCACTAAGCAACACAGACATCCACAAACGTCCACTTCCACACCCTCCACCTCCCCCTCCCCCGTCCTAACACCCGCTCGGGGCCCCACGGCGACAACACACGCTGGTTATATCACTACCATTTGCATTTTAATCAAATAGAACTGCTGAGAGTAATGGCAGCCCCGAAATGGTTTGTCAGATGGGATAACAATCACTGCAGCCACACCTCCCTCCCCTCCCTCCTCTCCTTTCCCTCCCTCCCTCCTCTCCCTCTCGCCATTCTCCGACCCTTCCTCACCCTCCTACCTTTCCCAACATTGCCTCAAGGTCACGACGCCCACACTTGCCCATCTCCCTCGCCCACCGCTCGTGCTAATTGGCAGGTGCGCTTCCCACTTACATCCTTAGCGTCTTTCTTACCTGCCCCGCTCAGCACACACCGCGGCCCGGGCTCACCTGGCGCGCGTGTCCGTCAGGTTCACGCTGAAACACACCTTCACGGAATATAACAACTACAGAACAGGTGTGGGCGCGGCAGGTTTGTAAGGTGATGTGTGGTGCTTAGTAGTGCTTCTTACACGTCTTTTATAAGTAATTTCTACACGATTCGATAATATCACAGGAAGAAATAAGAACAAAAAACATGTAATACTTTAACTAACACATGAATAAATTACAAATACAAGAGATAAACACTGACGATAAATATATATCTTTTATTGATTGAAAGTTGATAGGTAAAAACAATTTGTACTCGTGGTCATAGGTTACTTATGGATAACTTCCTCCTCCTCCCCCACTACCATGTAAGTCAAGAAAACGTGACCTGCACAAGCCACTCCACCCTCAACCATGTGTAGGCGTCCATCCCGCCGCGTCAGGAGAAGCAACATAACACCTTCCGGAACACACGCAACCCTTTACCTGTGTGTTACCTGTCCCGCCACGTCATATTAGTTAGGTTAAAAAAAAGAAAAAGAAACTTATCTCAACACCTGGGAGTCCTATGCGAAGGTACAAGGATGAAATAGGACTCGTAGGGGATAACAGTCTCCTAGAGGTCCTGAAGAATGCTATCACGTCCTGAACATCACCAAGACGAGAGGAATGTCATTATTATATTATTATATTTACAAGCCTTGAAAACAGGTAAATAGGATTGTTTGAACGCTACATTCACACATCAACGTTTCATTAATGGTAACAAAAAGACCATCGCTTCAATAAATACTTGCCCATCACGCGTGTACAAGTTGTGGGTTGGTGACAGTCACATTTACATGCAAAATTTATATCAAATGAAAAAACAAGAGTCCATGTCACATCCCATAAGTGATTCAGGTGTCGAGCCACAATTACTGCAAACCTGTCCACGGGCGATGCAACACAGGTGGGAATACACGTAAACACACCTTCACGAGGGGGGAGGAGGGTGGGGACAACACATAAGGGAAGGTGTTACTACTGACCATCCACTAACTTAACATCCTTCTCCAGTCCTATCTAATTCTCTTTCTTGACACTTATTTTCTTTCTTCCATTATTACTCTTCCTCATCCGGTTACCACACTCCTTCCCTACCAGTCACAACACACTCTCTCCTCCTATCAACACCCCTGACTAACACCCTAACACACCACCCCTTCTTACCCCAACACACCATCAACACATTCTTCCTCCTTACACCACACACCCAACCCTCTTAAACCCCCTTTTAAACACCCCAAAATACCCTCTCCCCTTAGCACCCTCCCCTTGGACTAACACCCCTCTCTCTTCCCCTCCCTTTCCCCTCCTCCTCATATATAGTCGTTAATTACTTTTTGCAACTTATCACGGTGACAAGACTTTTAATTACACGGAGCGATTTCTTCACTGCGTTCTCCGTCTGTCTCTTAAAAGAATCGAGGGAAAAAAATTGAGATGGCGTCGCATATTCTTACTCTCTTCCTTCAGGTGATCGGGAAGGAAGGAAGAATTGATGGAAAGGAAGAGTGGAAGGAAGGAAGGGAAGGGAAAAGAAAGGTGAATGAGGAAAAGGAAGAGAAAGAAGTTATGGCAACTTGGAGGAAAAGGAGGAAGGAGCAAGTAAGAAAAAAAAAAAAGCGAGAGGAAAAAAAAGAAACGAAGAATGTAGAAGAGTGAGAAGTGAGGACGAAAAAAAAAGAAGAAAAAAAATCGAAAAAAAGAAAAAGTGAAAATTGAGAAAAAAAAAATAGAATGAGGAGAAGATAGAAAAATAATGATTTAGAGGAAAATAAAACTGAAAGACACAAGATGAAGTAGAGAAAAAAATTACAACACCTGATAAGAACGTGTAACAAAATGAACAAAAAACGAAAGATTTAAGAAAGAAAAACGAAAAACGAACAAAAAAAAAATTCTTCTGTTTCTTCTTGTGATCCATTAATAACGATACAAAATGATACATAAGAAAATACATGAATTATAAACGTAACGGAATAGTAATGAGTGAGTGAGTGAGTGAGTTAGCAAAGGTGGATGATATTTGTGGTCTGGGTGGAGTAACTGCACACACACACACACACACACACACACACACACACACACACACACACACACACACACACACACACAAGCGAAAACACAAAAAAGGTCAATACTCTCCAGGTAAATGACAGACACCTGGTTAATTTATGAGGTGTGAGCGTGGTAGTTAAGAGTAGGATTACCTGTGCATACCTGCCTTCCTCTTTCCTCCTTTCTTTATATATTCTCTTCCTACTTCAACATTTTTTTTTTCTTCCTCCCAATTTTTTTCTTCTTTCCAATTTTTTTCTTCTTTCCAATTTATTTTCTTCCATCCTTCTCTATTGTTTTCTTTTTTCTTCCTATTTTTTGTCTCTTCTTCTGTTTTCTATTATCTATATTATTTTTTCTTACTTTCCGTTACTCTTCTTATGACTCCTTTCTATGTTCCCTCCTCCTCCTCCTCCTCTTCTTCCTCCTCCTCCTCCTGCTCGTCACGCACAGGGCATAAAGCAACCACTCTTGTGCAATGTTTACCTATGGATGTACACCCTTATATGTATGTATGTATGTGTGTGTGTGTGTGTGTGTGTGTGTGTGTGTGTGTGTGTGTGTGTGTGTGTGTGTGTGTGTGTGTGTGTGTGTGTGTGTGTATATATTTAAACAGGTTCTTACGTCATGTCCTCACGTTTGGGTATTGTATTGTATGTTGTGTGACCTCCTCCTCCTCCTCCTCCTCCTCCTCCTCCTCCTCCTCCTCCATCAAAATCTACCGTAACACTGCAAAACGTATCCTTAGAATCCTTTAAACACCTCCTACTTTTCCCCTTCACATCCTCGTCGTGTTAGAAAAAATTAAAAAAATTCAAATGAAACTTTACTTCCAAAAAAAAAAAAAAAAAAAAAAATTAAGTGACATCATCTTATCTATTTTTTTTTTAGATCTACTTAAAC
>JAXIVD010004732.1:12500-33660 GCA_036785275.1 Cancer borealis | reverse complement strand
ATATATATATATATATATATATATATATATATACAAACTCAACAAATCGAACATTAATTAAAAACTAAGAACTAGACCAACATGAGACCGAAACGCCGAGACGGTGAGACCCGAATGAGACAAGCTACACACACCATCTTGAAGCGGTCATTACGAAGTCAAGCTCGATATTATTCATTTGTCGTATTAAGGACAATTATGATTTTTATTTTCACGGTGGGACACTACGAAGCCTGGGACATCACACTCACGTCCCTAAGGCTTCGGAAAACTAACAAGAAAAGGTAAAATAAGGTAGAAATGGCTATGTTGTCCTGGCCCTGTCGAGAACTTTGTTTTGATGTTGATATATAAGTTTCCAAGTGTTTATTCGTGTTATTTGATGTTAGTGTAATGGTGAATCTGCAGAACAACCCCTCCAAACCGATCACACTAATTGATGTTGTAGTACACAGGATATTTACTCTACTGAACATATGTGAAGGTTTTAGGGTATTATTGCAATTTCAACCAATACACCGCACGTAACTCTAAACTATCTCAGGGTCTAGATGACACTGTTACTCACAAATACTCACATTTCTAGCCCCATATTACACTGTCGGAAATTAATAATAAGGTCGGGACAGTTAAAATAGTGTCGGAGCAGTTAGATTAGATTTGATTAGGTCCATGGGGGACGCAGCCCCCTGAATGGGATAGATTTCTGGTTGTACTTGAACAATGTCCTAGCGGGGATGGGAGGGTGTTAGGTTAGGTTAGGTTAAGATTAGGGATTTATTTTATTTTATTATTTTTTTTTTTTATTAATATCTTTTTTTTAGTATTGCTTACTTAATTGTTTGGTAAAACTAAACAATCACTACTCCACCCCTTTCTTTTTTTTCACCTTCCCTACATACTACACATAGTGTACTCAACACATCTGTGAAGGTTTCAGGCGGCGAAAACCATTATTTACCTCGCAAAACGTCTTTGAAGTTAAGTTATGTTATGTTAGGTTAGGTTAGTTAAGTTAGATTGAGTTATGGTTAGGTTAAGGTTGTTAGGTTAGGTTACGGTTATGTTATGGTTAGGTTAAGTTAGGTTAGGTTCGGTTATATAAGATTTTAAAATTTTATTACCCAAAAGTTAGGGTTCTCAACCTTAGAATTTTTTCTGGATTTGGGTAATAAAATGTAAAAATCTTATATAACCGAACCTAACTAAACCGAACCTAACCATAACATAACCGTAACCTAACCTAACCATAACTCAATCTAACTTAACCAACCTAACCTAACATAACTTAACTTAACTTCAAAGGCGTTTTGCGAGGTAAATAATGGTTTTCGCCGCCTGAAACCTTCACAGATGTGTTGAGTACACTATGTATAGTATGTAGGGAAGGAGAAAAAAAAGAAAGGGGTGGAGTAGTGATTGTTTAGTTTTACCAATTGTTTTTCTGAATTTGTTGTGATTTTAGATTTCAGAGTATGGATAGGGATGACAGATTAGGTTAGGTTAGAATAGTGTCAGAGTGGAGTGATCCAGGGGGGCACAGCCCCCCTTTTATTATAGGTTTCCGACAATGTAATATGGGGCTAGAAATGCTCCTAACAGTGTCATCTAGATCCTGAGACAGTTTATAGTTACCTGTGGTGTATTGGTTGAAACTGCAAATTTACCGGTTTTAGTGAACAGTCACCTAAACTAAATTAATCTGGGGGAGGGATACGTGCCCCCTGACTCCCACCAACTTAACCTAACTAATCCTGTCAGATGTGTGGACTTATAAATCAAACAGTACATATTAAGTAAGGCTCATTGAAACATTGAAACCTTAACAGCAAGTATCCTGTCTCCTGCAACATCTATTACTATGGTCGGTTTGGAGGCGTTGTTCTGTAGATTTACCAGCTACGAAAATATAAATAATATAAATATAAATAAAACAAATAATTAGATCATAATAGCTTTCATAGACAGTCTAAACAATTTTAATCAATCATTGTATTAAGAAATTAAAACTTAGCTACACTAAGCTTTCCACTGTAAGTTTTTTTTTCTATAGGAATTAAACTATTATAAAGGAGGATTGATTTATACATCATTAATTTCAGTCATTCTATGAAAAAATTAACTACCTTTTTTCCAATTCGTTTTGTTGATGTAATTGCCTTGAGTAGGTCAACTGGCCTCTTACAGCCTCCTTATTTTCTTATGTTCTTAATTGTTCTGGATGTCGTTATCGTTGCATATTGTTTATATTTTAGCTTAACTGAATCAAACGTAACCCAGCATAACGTTTTTTTATAAGACAAAATGTTAGCTGATTTATGAAGAAACAAAAAAAAGTTTTGTCGTGATAAGACATCAAAAGAACTGAATCAAACCTAAGTTAACCTAACCTAACTTAACTGAACCTAACCTGATATGATAAGCTAACGACCCAACCTGAGCCGTCCTGAAGCCTTTTGATCAAGAAATAATTTATGACGGAAATGGAATAATATGTCATGTATTACATGCGCCTCAGTGGTGCAGTGGTTAGCACATCTGACTACAAATCCACTGGCCCTAGCTCGATCCTGGATGAGGACAGGCGGCGCACAGCTCACCCAGCTGTTCATCCTCCCAAATGGGTTAGTCGATAAATGGTACCTTAAGTAAACCTTGGGAAGGTAAACTGTGGAAAGTGGGATGTCACAGTGGCCCTGTGTCCTGGCGTAACAGATTAATATCCACTACAGACTCAAAGGTCAATGTGACGGGAGATGAACGCCTGCAGCCACACTCGGCTATAGCCTGTGCCCTCACTATACCTTACATGCAAATGTTAACTCATATATCACATAGGTGTCCTTCATAGTGAGATGAGCGTAATTCTGTAATAATACCTGAAGGAAGAGGTGACCAAGTGTTTGGACAGAAATGACCACCAATCTTCAAAGTAAGGAGCTTAACAATGCAGCATTTCTGAGTGTATGTCTTAAAACAGCAAAGATCCTCTCAAACAATTCCAATATGTTTGCTGAGGAAGGCATCTCGGACCGCCCAATAGAACATGCTGATGGGAAGCAGGCAGTAATTATATACTCCTTTTATGACTTTGTTTTTCATCCATCTTCCAACTTTCATCAGAAACTAATTGATACCTTTAAAACTATCTCTCTCTGCTCCCTTTAAGCTTGATGCCAGCCTTGTATAGCTATAGGTAGGTAGTTATTATTACTACTATTATTATTGAGGCCTGTGGTAGAAGCTGCAAGAATACTATTAATTTGTTTTTTGCAGGTTGTAAAAGACGACCAAAAGGGATGAAGCGAGGGGTCTGGGAAGCCTCTCCTCTATATTCTCTCCTACAAAAAGACAAGGCGCAGAGGGGGAGGGGAGAGTAATGTCTGTCCAAACCCTAAATGCCTTGTCTTGGCTACCTGTCTCTTCAAGGGGATATTTGCTGCGTATATATAGGTAGAAAGATTGGGAGTTTAATCCTGGGTGACGGCAGCTTGACTTAGTGAGAGGTAGTGCTCTCGTTAACCATAGCAGAACTATATGGTTTATATTACCTGGTTATTATTTAATCACCTTTAATACAATTGGCGAATCAATGAGATGGCAATGAATTTATGACACTTATGACCTTATTCAACGTTGTTCTGTTTAGTACTAATATGTTTACAAAAATCGCAGTGAAATATGGATAAAACTGCAGAAAAGACAATATTCTTCATCTGTTTTTATGTATTACTTTTGTTATACAAGATTAGTTTTGGGGGCATAAGGCATTTATCTGCCTCTTCCTCCACCTCTTCTTTTTTCTCCACCATCTTTTAACAGCATTGAATACACAGACAGCAACATAAATACAGCATTACAAAGACCATCACAGCAGATTGCAAAGTTGTGACACTATGTTCCAGCAGTACAGTAGTACATTGTTAGTAATAGGTAATAAGTGTTTGAGGGAAAACTTGGCAAACAAAATTGGCACAGCAAGACACAGCTTTATGGGTGTGTGTTATGTGCTGTGTTGTGATTGAAATGTATATTGTGAGAGCAAGCGTAGAGTTGACTGATGTGTCGTAGTTTAAGTAGGTTTGGGATGGCAAAAAAGCGTTGGTGCGGAAGGAAAAGAAATGTGGAAAAACATTAGGAAAAGGTGAAAATAATGTTTGAAATGTGGAAAGAAATGTTGGAAGATTATTGTGTAGAAATTGTCGTGTGTAATTAGTTTTGTTTATTGCTTTGTTTGTTTTGTTGTTATTTTTTCAATGGTGTTCATTTAATTAATTTTGTCGTGTTGTAACGGAATTGGTGGTGGTAATTTTTGTAAGGTTTCAGTGATTTTTTTTCATTTATTTATTTATTCATTATATCTATTTGGCATCTTTTTCATTTTAAGAACATTCACATTTCCTCAAGAGCATTGTGTTTTGAGATACAAGATACATTGTATTGGTATTATATGTTGTACTGTATTTTTTCTTCTTTTTGTAGAAGTATGATAAGAAAAAATAATGACCAACAGTAATAAATTTCCTTTTTCAACAGAATTAGAAAATAAACAAAACTGAGCCATCTTACTGGTCCAGCCCACCAGTGACCTTATCCATTGGTCGGGAGCAGCGAGGCATCTGATTGGACCCCCAGCTGACCTGGTACGGTCCTGCTTTTTGAAGTGTGACTACATTTCTTACATCTTCCTCGTTGATGCTGGAACTATGATGGCTAACTGGGGAAGGTAAATATAGGGCTAGTAAAGAAAGAGAGTGAGATAGTATATGTACCGGCTCCCTGAAAATAACCGGAATTTCCATCACTACTTTAGATAACACTTCAAACCTTTTATTTTACTCTAGATTATTTTTTAAATGCTTGTTTAAACTGATTTACATTTAAATATGAAGGATAAACAAAAAAAACCAATTAAACCCAAACAACCAAAAAAAACCTAGTGGGTTCGGGATTTATTTTTATAAAAAAAAACAAGTTTTTTCCAACCCTGAAACAAATAATCATAATGACAGTTGTAAAGTTAAATTAGATTTATCAGATGCTGCAATGATATTTCCAATATCTCTATTAACTTTCAAGAAAATGAGGAGGCAAGTTATGTTTTGGAAAAAAAATACAATTTTATTTTACTGCGTAATTATTAGTCATAGAACAAATACTTATAATGAGAGTTGTAGAGTTTAATTAGATCAATCAGGTGCTGCAATGATATTTCCAATATATCTAATAGCTTTCAAGAAAATGAGGAAGAAAGTCATGTTTTGGAAAAAAGATATGGTTTAATTTTTCTCCGTAATTATTAGTCATAGAACAAATATTCATAATGACAGTTGTAGAGTACAATTAGGTCTATCAGATGCTGCAACGATATTTCCAATATCTCATAGCTTTAATAAAAAATAGGATGAAAGTTATATTTTGGGGAAAAAAAAACGATTTAATTTTACTGCGTAATTATAAGTCATAGAACAAATATTCATAATGACAGTTGTAGAGTTTAATTAGGTCTATTAGATGCTGCAATGATATTTCCAATATATTTAATAGCTTTCAAAAAAATTAGTAGGAAAGTTATGTTTTGGAAAAAAGATACGGTTTAATTTTACTGCGTAATTATAAGTCATAGAACAAATATTCATAATGACAGTTGTACAATTTAATTAGGTCTATCAGATGCTGCAATGATATTTCCAATATCTCTAATAGCTTTCGAGAAAATGAGGAGGAAACCTATGTTTTGGAAAAAAGATACAGTTTAATTTTACTGCGTAATTATTAGTCATAGAACAAATATTCATAATGACAGTTGTAGAGTTTAATTAGGTCTATTAGATGCTGCAATTATATTTCCAATATCTCTAATAGCTTTAAAAAAAAATTAGGAGTAAAGTAATGTTTTGGAAAAAAAATATGGTTTAATTTTACTGTGTAATTATTATTCATAGAACAAATATTCATAATGACACTTGTACAGTTTAATAAGATCTATCAGATGCTGCAATGATATTTCCAATATGTCTAATAGCTTTAGAAAAAATGAGGAGGAAACTTATGTTTTGAAAAAAAATACGGTTTAAATTTACCATGTAATTATTAGTTCTAGAAGAAATATTCATAATGACAGTTGTACAGTTTAATTAGGTTTATTAGATGCTGCAATGATATTTCCAATATCTTTAATAGCTTTCGAGAAAATAAGGAAGAAAGTCATGTTTTGGATAAAAGATACGGTTTAATTTTACTGCGTAATTATAAGTCATAGAACAAATATTCATAATGACAGTTGTACAGTTTAATTAGACATATTAGATGCTGCAAAGATATTTCCAATATCTAATAACTTTCAAAAAAATTAGGAGGAAAGTTATGTTTTCGAAAAAAGATAGTTTAATTTTACTGAGTAATTATTAGTCATAGAACAAATATTCATAATGACAGTTGTACAGTTTAATTAGGTCTATCAGATGCTGCAATGATATTTCCAATATCTAATAACTTTCAAAAAAATTAGGAGGAAAGTTATGTTTTGGATGAAAGATATGGTTTAATTTTACTGCGTAATTATTAGTCATAGAACAAATATTCATAATGACAGTTGTACAGTTTAATTAGGTCTATCATTTGCTGCAATGATATTTCCAATATCTCTAATAGCTTTCAAAAAAATGAGGAAGAAAGTCATGATTTAGATAAAAGATATTGTTTAATTTTACTACCTAATTATAAGTCATAGAACAAATATTCATAATGATATTTGTACAGTTTAATTAGGTTAATCAGATGCTGCAATGATATTTCCAATATCTCTAATAGCTTTCGAGATCATGAGGAGGAAAGTTGTGTTTAGAAAAAAAAAATTTAATTTTACTCAAAAATTATTAGTCATAGAGGAGATATTCATAATGACAGTTGTAGAGTTTAATTAGATCTATCAGATGCTGCAATGATATTTCCAATATCTTTAATAGCTTTCAAGAAAATGAGGAAGAAATTCATGTTTCGGAAAAAAGATATGGTTTAATTTTGCTGCATAATTTTAAGTCATAGAACAAGTATTCATAATGACAGTTGTAGAGTTTAATTAGATATATCAGATGCTGCAATTATATTTCTAATATCTCTAATATATTTCAAAAAAATGAGGAGGAAACTTATGTTTTGAAAAAATGATACGGTTTAAATTTACTATGTAATTATTAGTCATAGAACAAATATTAATTATGACTGTTGTACAGTTTCATTAGTTCTATCAGATGCTGCAATGATATTTCCAATATCTTTAATAGCTTTAAAAAAATTTAGGAGGAAAGTTATGTACGAGAAAAAAGATACGGTTTAATTTTACTGCGTAAATATTAGTCATTGAACAAATATTCATAATGACAGTTGTAGAGTTTAATTAGGCCTATTAGATGCTGCAAAGATATTTCCAATATCTCTAATAGCTTCCAAAAAAATTAGGAGGAAAAAAGATACGGTTTAATTTTACTGCGTAATTAATAGTCATAGAAGAAATATTAACAATGACACTTTTACAGTTTAATTAGGTCTATCAGATGCTGCAATGATATTTCCAATATCTCTAATAGCTTTTGAGAAAATGAGGTGGAAATTTATGTTTAGGATAAAAGATACGGTTTAATTTTACTGCGTAACTATAAGTCATAGAACAAATATTCATAATGACAGTTGTACAATTTAATTAGGTCTATCAGATGCTGTAATGATATTTCCAATATCTCTAATAGCTTTCAAAATAATTAGGAGGAAACTCATGTTTTAGAAAAAAGATATGGTTTAATTTTACTGCGTAATTAATAGTCATAGAAGAAATATTAATATTGACACTTTTACAGTTTAATAAGGTCTATCAGATGCTGCAATGATATTTCCAATATCTCTAATAGCTTTTGAGAAAATGAGGAGGAAACTTATGTCTTTAAAAAAGATACGGTTTAAATTTACCATGTAATTATTAGTTCTAGAAGAAATATTAATAATGAAAGTTGTACAGTTTAATTAGGTCTATTAGATGCTGCAATTATATTTTCAATATCTTTAATAGCTCTCGAGAAAATGAGGAAGAAAGTCATGTTTTGGATAAAAGATACGGTTTAATTTTACTGCGTAATTATAAGTCATAGAACAAATATTCATAATGACAGTTGTACAGTTTAATTAGGCCTATTAGATGCTGCAAAGATATTTCAAATATCTTTAAATGCTTTCAAAAAATTTAGGAGGAAAGTTATGTTTTGGAAAAAAGATACGGTTTTATTTTACTGAGTAATTATTAGTCATAGAACAAATATTCATAATGAAAGTTGTACAATTTAAGTAGGTCTATCAGTTGCAATAATGTTTCCAATATCTCTAATAGCTTTCGAGAAAATGAGAAAGAAATTTATGTTTTGGAAAAAAAATACAGTTTAATCTTACTGCATAATTATAAGTCATAGAACAAATATTCATAATGTCAGTTGTACAGGTTAATTGGGTCTATCAGATGCTGCAATGATATTTCTAATATCTCTATTAACTTTCAAAAAAATTAGGAGGAAAGTTATGTTTTGGATAAAAGATATGGTTTAATTTTACTGCATAATTATTAGTCATAGAACAAATATTCATAATGACAGTTGTACAGTTTAATTAGGTCTATCAGTTGCTGCAATGATATTTCCAATATCTGTAATAGCTTTCGAAAAAATGAGGAAGAAAGTCATGCTTTAAATAAAAGATATGGTTTAATTTTACTGCCTAATTATACGTCATAGAACAAATATTCATAATGATAGTTGTACAGTTTAAATAGGTTAATCAGATGCTGCAATGATATTTCCAATATCTCTAATAGCTTTCGAGATCATGAGGAGGAAAGTTGTGTTTTGAAAAAAAGATACGGTTTAATTTTACTAAAAAAATATTAGTCATTGACCAGATATTCATAATGACAGTTGTAGAGTTTAATTAGGTCTATCAGATGCTGCAATGATATTTCCAATATCTTTAATAGCTTTCAAGAAAATGAGGAAGAAATTCATGTTTTGGAAAAAAGATAGTGTATAATTTTGCTGCATAATTATTAGTCATAGAACAAATATTCACTATGACTGTTGTACAGTTTAATTAGGTCTATCAGATGCTGCAATGATATTTCCAATATCTTTAATAGCTTTCAAAAAAATTAGGAGGAAAGTTATGTTTTGAAAAAAAGATAATATAATTTTACTGCGTAATTAATAGTCATAGAAGAAATATTAATAATGACACTTTTACAGTTTAATTAGGTCTATCAGATGCTGCAATGATATTTCCAATATCTCTAATAGCTTTCGAGAAAATGAGGAGGAAAATTATGTTTTGGATAAAAGATACAGTTTAATTTTACTGCGTAATTATAAGTCATTGAACAAATATTCATAATGACAGTTGTCCAGTTTAATTAGGTCTATCAGATGCTGTAATGATATTTCCAATATCTCTAATAGCTTTCAAAAAAATTAGGAGAAAATTTATGTTTTGGAAAAAAAATACAGTATAATTTTACTGCTATTAGTCATAGAACAAATATTGATAATGACAGTTGTAGAGTTTAATTAGATCTATTAGATGCTGCAATGATATTTCCAATATTTTTAATAGTTTACAAAATAAATAGAAGGAAAGTTATGTTTTGGATAAAAGATACGGTTTAATTTTACTATGTAATTATTAGTCATAGAACAAATATTCATAATGACAGTTGTACAGTTTAATTAGGTCTATCAGATGCTGCAATGATATTTCCAATATCTCTAATCGCTTTCGAGAAAATGAGGAAGAAAGTCATGTTTTGGATAAAAGATACGGTTTAATTTTACTGTGTAATTATAAGTCATAGAACAAATATTCATAATGACAGTTGTACAGTTTAATTAGGTCTATTAGATGCTGTAATGATATATCCAATATCTTTAATAGCTTTCAAAAAATTAGGAGGAAAGTTGTGTTTTGGAAAAAAGATATGGTTTAATTTTAGCGTGTAATTAATAGTCATAGAATGAATATTAATGATGACAGTTGTACAATTTATTTAGGTCTATCAGATGATGCAATAATATTTCCAATATCTCTAATAGCTTTGGAGAAAATGAGGAAGAAAGTCATGTTTTGGGTAAAAGATACGGTTTAATTTTACTGCGTAATTATTAGTCATAGAACAAATATTCATAATGACAGTTGTAGAGTTTAATTAGTTCTATTAGATGCTGCAATGATATTTCCAATATCTCTAATAGCTTTCAAAAAAATTAGGTGGAAAGTTATGTTATGGAAAAAAGATACGATTTAATTTTACTGCTTACTTATTAGTTATAGTCAAAAAATATATTTAACTAAAATAGAAAATATATAAATTAAATAAATAACATCAAAAAGAGGTTTTCTTTTTTATCTTGAGCTTAAGTTCATGGTTTCATTTGCTTACGCTTTAGTTGTTACTCTGATGTAAAGGATAAGAAAAGAAGATTGATAGTGTGTGTGTGTGTCTGTGTGTGACATACTGCATACATTATATATATATATATATATATATATATATATATATATATATATATATATATATATATATATATATATATATATATATATATATATATATATATATATATATATATATATATATATATATATATATATATATATATATACAGTGGAACCTTGACTTACGAGTTTAATTCGTTCCGTGACCGAGCTCGTAACTCAATTTGCTCGTATATCAAATCAATTTTCCCCATTGAAATTAACTGAAATGCCATTAATCCGTTCTAGCCCCCAAAATACCACCCAATTTTTTGTTACGTGTTTTTAAATAAGAAAAATGTATTTATAAATAACAAATATTGTATAAAAACATAATAAAAGGGAATGTAAAGCAAATCAGCATAAATGGCTCGTGCCTTCTCGCAGGTGATACCCTCCGTCACGGTATCTCCCGCAAGCTCCTTCTCCCTCACCCACATCAATAGCAGATTCTCCATCTTTTCATGGACAGAGGTCTGGAGCTTAGAAATTATTTTAACGCCCTTGGCTGGTGTTATAGCCTTTATCGACTCCTTCTGCTTCAATATGGTACATATCGTAGAAGTATTGCGCTCGTATTGCCTCGCCAAGTCGATTACTCGCACACCTTGCTCATGTTTTTTTATGATTTCACGCTTTATTTCAATGGACATCATCCTTTTCTTCTTTGCACTGCTGTCCTTTCCTCTCACTTTCTTAGGACCCATGGTTACAAACAAGAAATTTGGTAAAATAAATGCACAAAAGCACAGAACGCGAGCACAACAGAGATCCTTACGCAGCGAGGTAAACACAAGCAGAGAACGAATTTTGCACGGGAAAGCTGGGCGGGTGTATGGCTGTGTTCACTAAAGGCCGGGTCACACGGACAATTTTTTGTCCGTGTCGACCTCGTCTTGCTGGAATATTTCGTCGACGCTGTGGTCATACGATGAAGTGCCGAGTCGGCGCCAAGACATCATTCGGCAACGCCTCGAACCGGTAAATATAACCGAACTGTACCAACTGTATCAAAACAAAGGCAGAATTCCCTACGTTGAAGACAGTCAAGACACTCATCCTGCTTCAGTGCTCCAAAATGAACGGCGCCAGTGACACGGGTTCAGACGTAAATATTGCAGAAATTGTACTGCTGCTAGCGTTAAAAAGAAAGCAGCTGCAACAGAAGAACGCAGCCCTGACGCTGATTCATACCTCAAATTTTGGCTCGCAATTAGCCTGTTCGCAGTGAGCATTTTGATATCAGACAGTGCCAGATTTTGTAATTTTTGCCGGAAAATAAATACTTTTTGGGGCAAGTTTTACAAGCTTACACAGGTGTATTATTGCACATTAATGCGTATGAAATTTAAGTCTATTAAGCCCATGATGTCCGACGGCATATGACATCGTTTAAGCCTCTATTCATAATTTCATATGATATTCTTAAGACAGCTTATATTTGTATCAAGGCAAGCAATTTGTCATTTTCTACTAATCTCAATGGGCATATACCGATACATTTGAATGTACCAAACAATAGGCAAATCCATGTAATGTATAGAAAATATAATTTTGTGTCGCAGACTTAATTCTTTCCAGTACGACAACTACATCCTCGGCTACTGGCAGCAAACCACAACAAACACTAGCAGGCTACTCAGAGCAACTCCTAATGGCATTGTCAGCTGCAAATGCTGTGGCAAGGATTTATTAGAAGTAAAATGTCTCCATAGTGATAAATACCAGTCTTTTTAACGGCGCTTAGTATACTACGTCGTATGTCTGGCAGCGGTGCTGTTTTTGTTTTCTTCACTGATCACCTTCGTATATAAAACGTGACTGATTTCCAATATTTTTTAACACACTCAGATAAAATGTATAAGCCGAAATCAACATCCTTTTATTTTTACTGCTCATACTTACTGAAAAAATAATAATTACCTAATTGTAGCTTTATCTTATAATACAATTAACAAAGCCTTATCATGCACCAGTAAGTAAGAATAATAACATTAAGGTTATGTTTTTAATTTTAAATACACATGTGCAGTAATTCATGTCGTATTTTTTCTGCAGATCGGCTTCTAAATGAACTAAGTCACCCTTTTGCCCCGGAGAAGCGGAGAAAATTAAAAATTCTAGCGCTGATAGGTGTCTACGACCCTAGCTGCGAACAAGCTAATTCAAAGCAAAAAATCGACTGAGTGACGGCTCGTGTCTCAAAAAACTCGTATGTTGGGGCACTCGTAAGTCAATGTTCCACTGTATATATATATATATATATATATATATATATATATATATATATATATATATATATATATTTATAATAAATTATAAAGGTTATAAACAGAATCTGTGAAACTATTAAAAAAAAGTAATTGAGAGCCGAAAGAGATGTTTGGGAGCCGAAAGAACGGACTCTTGAGTAAACGTGAACAAAAGAACCGGCTCCCTGAAAAGAGCTGGAATTTCCATCACTACTTCAAATAACACTTCAAATATTGTATTTTATTCCAGATTACTTTTTAAATGCTTGTTAAACTGATTTACATATAAATATGAAGAATAAACAAAAAACCCAATTAAATCCCCCCAAGAAACCAATACCCCATTGGATTGTTTTTGTTTTTATAAAATAAAAACCTGGGTTTTTACCAATCCTTGGTTATGTGATGGTTTAAAGTTAGTGAAATTTGATAAAAAGTTTTTAATTTTCTCTTCCTTTCTGCTTATCTTAATCTTCCTCTCACTGCATGGAGGATATCTTACCTTCCTCTTGCTCCTCGTCTTAGTCTTCAGTTCGTCCTTCTAACCTGGTGACACTTCCTCTTGATTTTCCTTTTTGTGCTCATTTCCCCTTTGTACAACTCCTCTTACAGTTTGGAGTTCCTGAAGGGCGTCATCCACTGGACAGTAAGAGTACCCGCAGACATACCAGTCCTCTTGGCATCAGGGGAGGACTCTTGACTGTTCCAAGAGGATGCATCACTACTCCATGGACACCAACATCAATGACCTACCTTAACCTACTTATGTATGTATATTGGAATGCCTGTGTATGTTTCTCATCGTTATATGTAAGTTTTTTGAGCCCTATACGCATGTAATAGGGCAGTGAAGGAGTATTTGATGGGTGAGGTTAGCAGTGTGGTGGTGGAGACAGACTGATCTTAGGTGAAGTGGCTCAGGGTATACCTCTGTGGCCTGGGGAAGTTAATGTAATTGGTTGTTTTTATTTTGCAGAAGCAGTGTAAATTCTCCTGGGTGTGTGGGTGGTAGAGATGGGAGGAAAGGAAAGAGTGTGCTTGAGAGAGTATGTGTGTGGGGCCTGTTTGTGGTGCGTTGCATTTTAAAGGTTGAAATGTAGGTTAGGAGAGAGTGTTGGTGTGTGTCTGTGTTTGTGTACATGTGCTACTATTGTTATTGTTAATTTTTTCCTCTGTCTGTTTCCATCCTCTTCTTCCATCATTTTGATCTCCTCATTCTCCTCTTATTCCTTATTATTCCTTTCTGTATTCATCACTTGTCTAATTATGCATTATTACCATTATCCATACTATCCAAAACACTCACTAACTATTCAGAATTATCTCTAACTATCCATTCTTTTGCAGGCATGGAGAATGGACAAGTGCTTAGACTATCCGTGGAGTAGAAGGAAGTGTTCACCCGTCCGGTCTTGGCCAGTGACTATTTCCACCTGGATGGTTAAGATGTGCATATTGATGTGTTTCGGACTATCCCAGAATATGCTAAGAGGGCAACTAAGACTCCTGGGATTTATGGAGACTTGACTGGAGGTGTGTGGTAGTAGTGTCTTCCTTGGTAAATGTATTAGTAGTAGCAGCAATTTTTCTAAGTACCTATATATTTTCTATGTATAAATATTGCGTTTTCTTTCTTTTATATAAATATTGTATCTTCTGTTTCTTCTATCTATCTATATCTCGAATGCCTCGTTCCTCTCCTGGGTCTTACCTCAAAGGTCTTTTCCTGTTCCAGTGCATGTTCCTTTCACACACATTCTCTTGAACTTTCAGTCACACAACTTGACCCAACCTTTTCAACGTAGCACAGTTCACCCATTGAAACACTCCATGATCTATTTGCTTAGCTGTTACACCCATGCCCAAGTTGTCTTACTTTTATGCTCTCCATTCCACATTAGCAGCCTACTTGCTCCTTTCCTTTATGTTGTGTCATACCACCTCTTTGTTGTGGTGTGAGCATGGCCACGTCAAAAGCTTTATTTTTTATATTATTTATTTGGTTAGTTTGTTCACTCGTACTATTGTATTATCGTTCAGTTAAAGAAAATTAATCAGAAATTCAACTTTTCATCTTCAAATCTAATGCTAAACTACTTATGTAGGGGGTTTGAAAATTAATTCAACATTTTCTAGAGATGTGAGGCAAAGAGAATGTTGGAATTCATTAATCTAGGACTTAACCATATTTTGTTCGCTTGCTCTATAAAGTTTCATTAAATCAATTATCTGTAGCCCCTTCAAAAACCATCACCCTGCTCTTAGAGACTTCCAATTTCCTCCTTTTAAACACTTCAAAATTATCCACCACCACCTGTAACTTCATACTTTCTGCAATTAGCACCGAGCCACAAACAAGCTCACCACAACAGAGTTTTGCAAACCATTCGGCCTTACCTTAGCACCTATATCTCCTACTTTGACATTTATCTCCTTCATACATCCATCCATGTATATATTGAACAATCAATTGGTCAAACATTGGGGGCAGCCGAGGGGTGCGTCGCCTCGCCCACCCTCCGACACCAGATCCGGCGATCACCCCATGCAAGTCTCCATGCAAGCCCTGTTCCCATACCAAGTTACTCCCAGCATTGTCCCAGCCATGAACTTTGTGGTCGCCCCCTTGGCCTCCTCCACCCTAGGTTATCCCTTTCAGAGACAACCCGAGAAGCAGGATCAGCTTATGGGTAACGTGCCACATGCCCATATAGCTGGAGTTGACGTTGACAGACTCTGCTGGTAATAGGTTTTGATTTTGTCTCAGGAAGCAGTTGCTGATTAGACAAAGTCATTCCAGTGATACCTCATGATTCTGCAAAAATATTATTGAAGAAGCACAATGGTAGCTCAGACCGGTTTCATTTCCACACCAATCCTAATTTTCTCTCCACTCGTACATATGCACTGGCATCCTCCTCATATTCGAAAATTTTTAGTGAGCCGATGCATTAGGAGACTGGACAAAAATGAAGTCTTTCCTCCTAAGTGCTATTTTCACATTATCAGTCCATCCCATTCTTGGCCTTCCTCTCAACCTCACATTGGATCCTACTATTCTACCAACTGGTCCTCCTCAATTCTCTCCAGGTGTTCAAAATACCTCAACACACACTCCTCTGCTCGACCAGCCAACTCTCGTAACACCAGTTCCTCGCACCTCCTCCTTTCTCCCTCGGCCCATACGCATTACTCCACACATACTTCTCATCTCCTGTTACAATCAATCTCTTCTCTGCCACTGCCTTACTTCATGTTTCAGCTCCATATAGTGCAGTAAGCACAGCTACTCCTTCATATAATCTTTTTAAATTTTTTTACATTCATCCCTTAACTAAACACCTTCCTTCCTCTCCAACACCTTTCTTACATTATAGGATCAATGATGTAGGCATATCTTATACCATTATTAATATTGTAGCATGGCATGTAGTTATGATTATTTATTTTGTCTCATCACATTCCTTGAAACCATACTTGATATACATGTTTAGTTGTGGAATTGCATGGAGTAAAAATTTTTATGTGAAATTGAGATGGAGTCTCTTCTGCCATGGCCATTTCCTTGGGGGACGTTTTCGGAGGGAACAAGGTGTCAGAAACTGTAGAGAGATGGAGAGCTCGAAATTGAGGTGTAATTTATTTTCTTCAGATGTGTTAAACAAGATGCCTGCGGTGAAGGGCTTACCTCTTGATTGGTTGCCTGTGAGGCCAGTCAAGATGGATAAATAGGGAAGGGCATGATCGAATAGCCTAGACAACTGCTCAACTTTTTTTTGTCTCCTGATGCAACGGGTCACATAATGTTTTTGAATATGAGCCTCTATCTGACGTGTGTTTCTGAGAACTCCCACCAAGAGATGGACACGAGGGAAGTCTCCATTTATTCCTGTCCTTGCCTCTCTACCATGCATGCATGACTGGTTCGTTAATATCCCACAGGATGTTCCCCACAGGATGTTTACGAACCACAGTCAAGACTCCCCCCCCCAGATATCCCCCTTATGCAAAATATATGAAAATCTTATGTAAGAAAACTGTGTTGACCCAAATAAAATGAAAACAGTAATATAAGTCTAATTAACCACAACTCCCACTACCACTCCTACTACTACCACTACCACTACCACTACCACTCCTCTTACTACCTACTCCTGCTCCTACTCCTGCTGCTGTTCATCATCTTGTTCTTGTTCTTCCTCTGCATCCTCAGCATTCCTCCTAAGGATAAGAAAAGATGAAAAGGAACATTACTTCATTTATTTTTGATGCCTTGCCTGTTAACCACCTCCTGTGGACATGGCATTGATAATCTCTGGTCTATTTTAACAAACCAATCACGTACACAAAGAAAAACATATGAAGAATTTGGAAAGAGTAAAAAAAAAAAAAAAAAAATTTACGATGCCAGAGTAGTAAATAGTAAGTAATAAATTATAATATACAAATTGATGTATGAATTTTGAAGAATTAAATACAGATTAACTATATCCGTGGGAACAACAGCTTGATCCTAAGCCCCTGAGTTCTGGGAATTAAGTGGTAAAATGGACGAAGTAGCATAGGTTAACACAAACATATATTAACAGCTACAGCCGTAAAAGCTTCTGAAGTAATTTACGAATGAAATCAAAGGTGAACATCAAATTGAAAACAAGATAATTAACTAGATGTATAAGGTAATGTTAGGTGACATAAACTTACTCTTGATCCTCCTTAAACTATACACTGGAATGGAAAGAAGAGGAGGCTCATATATAGATAGGATCTGATTACCCAACAAAAGGTTCAACGGAATAGATAAGTCTTCTTTAAACTGGAACGAGGGATGAACCTTATTTGATGGCTTATTGCGCTTACTTTATGTTAGGTACAACAAGAGAGATTAATTAAGTTTGGAATTCCATTTTCTTTTCGTCTGAAGATAGCTATGTACACATGACCGAGGTGACCCAAGTGACTAGAAAAAAGTTCAGGAAATTCGTCAAATATGTCTGAAAATCTATAGTTTTGTCAATGCACATCTTTTTCCCTTGAAGTATCTAGGTGTTTGTTATAAGGAAATGTAGAGAGTACCACTGGTCGTCTCACTTCAGCAGTGTGTGTGTGTGTGTGTGTGTGTGTGTGTGTGGGTGGGTGGGTGGGTGGGTGGGTGGTTGGGTGGGTGGGTGGGTGGTTGGGTGGGTGGGTGGGTGGGTGGGTGCGTGCGTGCGGGCGTGCGGGCGTGCGTGCGTGTGAGAGAAACAAAACAAAACAACGGCATTGATTACACTTAAAAAAACAATGTAAGTTTTTCTTTCATCTCTTATTTTTCTTATTCGAGTATTCCGAACTTCACTATTTCGTATATTACTGTGAAAATCACGTATGTACAATTATTATACCGTATAGTAAGTCATACATTTGAGGCGTCATTATAAAAATCTGAAAACCTTCGCCAAATAACAGGCGAGGCAAGTCCAGCTGTGCCTCAATAAGCCTACTGGCGCCAACGGTTGATGATAAAAAAAAAAATTTCATCAATCCACCTGTGATTACTAATGATTACAAAGCTAGGTAGGGTTTTCTTGAGACAACGAAACATAATTACAACAGCAGCAAATCACATGCAAATTAAATCAAATAAACAAAGATAGATTCAAGATGTTTATGTATTTCCAAATGGTGGAATTTAATAATCAGGTGATGTATGAGACGCAGATGTGGGAGAGATAGAGGAACTGAATTAAACAAAGGTTGCATTAGGAGGGAGACAGACAGATTGAGAGTGAATGACAGATGGGAGGGTAAGGGGACAAGGGGGGTGTGGTGGGATGAATGAAGAATGGCAGTGGAATGATTGATGACCAAACGTGTGAGTCTATAGCGTGAGTGTGAAGCTCAATGCAACATTTACATCTAAGGGAGTTTGAATGGTGAATGAGTGTGTCTACGTTTACTTTATTATATATCTTAACTTCTATTTCTCCCGTACAATACAATTAAGCCACATAACACTGTAAGACTAATTTCTTCAATTCAATTCAATCTCGAAGTAAAGTGAAAAAAGAAAAACGATAGAAAAAGAATGAATAAAGAAAGATAAAAAAAAAGGCAGGATATACGTGTAAGATTCCCGAAAAAAGTGTGTTTATGTATTGCTTTGTTCCAACATGACTAACCACAGACTTTCATATACAGAAAAAAGGAAAAAGAACAATACAATACACAGAAACTTAGTGTAGTCTGTATCCAGAATCGTAATTTTCTAAGAGTGATAAATAGATAATTACTCCCAACACCAAGTTTTGCGAGGAAAACAAATAAAAGTGTAACAAATGAGCAATATTTAATGTCACCTTGATTAACACATAGAACACGATGATTTTTCCTGACGGTGTTACAACAGCTCCACTCACTCGTGCAAGTCTCCAAAGAACAATGCAGGTCGTAAGTAACCTAACTTTTACTTACCTTACTGGCACCCGTCGGCCTACACACTTGTGGGACTCAGAATACTTCAACATGACACACCTGAAAATGTTGACCAGAATAATTTCTTTGAACATCAATATACCTAGCGTGAACAGGGGAAGATGATGTCAGATCGACCTCTTGATTTTCATATGCTGGCCCAATAAACTCTCCATAAAACCTTTTGGATTCATCATCGGAAATATAAACTTTTAAATCGGAGAACATTATATTGGCATAGGGATTCGGCTGTGCCCGAAGGCGAACATGGGAGAAGGTGCGTTTCATCCCCAAGTCGATGAGAAACCATTGATAGATCCTAGCTTTTTTGGTCTTGAAGCAGCTTTGACGCGTCATGTCGTATATCCCATCAACAAGGATAGACACGTTCGCGTTCGGATAGGTTGTGCCCGTGATAGCCTTGGCTCCGGTGGCTAAGTCCCTCGGGCGACGTGTGTAGCAGGGGAGGGCATCATCTGGGAAGGCATCGATGTAGGTGGGCATAACCAGGGCGCTGTAGAAGGTACAAATAAAAGAAGAAGTGCGGCACCACAACTGACACCATTGGTAGAGGGTGCAAGCGTGGGAACAGAGTACATCATGGTGAGCAGTCTCAGTGTCACTGAGGGTTTCGCTTTTGGAGGAGTTTACCATTGTTGGCGACACAAACACCTTGTGAAACATATACGTGAGTGTCTCGTCACTTGCAGGTGTTTGTAGTAGCAACACAGGAAGCACCAGCGGACCCAAGACACACAGTGCTTGGTGGGGCGAGATACGCGTCATGACGAAGAGCCCCTGACTTCTCTCTCTGCGAGGCTGAGAGTTTCAAGGAGAACACTGAAGGCTGAGGAAGGTGGCTGGGATATGACTGCTTCTTCTGCCTTGGTGATGTTGCAGCAAGTAAAAAAATAACAGTAAAAGTAAGAAACTTTTGTAGTTATGTATAAGCTGTACGGCATGAGCTGAGGAAGAATGTGTGTTACCTGCTCACTAGCTTTACTTGGAATGCAATCCAGAAGACACACAGGAACACAAGAGTCTGGCCGCTGCTCCTGGAAAACATCAATACGCATGATCCTCGCGCCGTGGCATGTTAGGGGCGTCACAACCAACGCCAAGACGACCAGCCACTAAAATACCGAAGAATATTTGTTATATCTACCAGCCACTTGTCAAGGCTACTCTCCATTCTCAGACGCAGTGATGACCATAAGTATTAAGTGGTTCAATCCCAAGGACTATTCCATGTGATCGAAGCCCATTTTGCCTCCAACGCATTACCAGCAGCACAAGGAATCCAATCACGTCCCACAATAGCGTTCCAGCGAATGTGCAAGGCGAGCTGTTCCTGTCGTGTGGTCTTGTTCTTTCCTTTCTCCTCCGCCAACAACGTTCTGCCCGGCACTCGAGTCATACATATATGTACCGTCAATTACCTGGTGAGTAGGGCGATCCTCATCTCAATGCATATCGTAGAAGCTTCTGTCGCTCACACTAAAGCATGATAAATGTGTAATAAACGCAACACAATATGTTTGTTGGTGCACCGTCGACACACGCTTTTCGATGCTCATGTAGGAGGCTTGCTTGATCTGATTACCTTCCGTCTTTTCCTCGAGCAAAGTTTTCTTACCATTATCGCTGTGAAAAAAATTCTTTTATCAAATGCATATCCATCACGGTGCCGATAATGGCTGCAAATCTTCTTTTTCATCAGGTAAATGACATGAATTTATCTCATCGTCCCTCCATCCTTCTCCATTGTTTTCTAACTTTCCCGGCGCCGTTCGAAACACAATTTCCACAGACAACCCTGCCTTCCACGGCTTTCCCTTCTGCATATTGATGAGCAGCCTTGCCTCCAGCTATCGTGTACCAAGTGGGAGAGC
>JAXIVD010004732.1:2500-7500 GCA_036785275.1 Cancer borealis | reverse complement strand
GGATCCTCCTTCCTTTACTATTTCTTCCAACACTAAAACAAGAAGACGAACTATTCTGGTCAAGACCAAGATAGCGAAATAACTTTCTATATCCGTTTGGTGACGACCTGAGCTACACGTGGAATTTTACTGGGAGAAAAGAGAAAAAGCTTGATAACGACGAGCAGTAAAAAGGTTGGGACATTCTGGACACCAACGCGCGACAGTTTGCATGTATGATGGCGGATTTGCATCGCAGGAACACAGTGATAAACCACAAGGCACAAGACGCGAGGCAGACGCGTCACCCAACTGACAAATATGAAAAGTGTGACAGATTCAAGAAATAAACGAATAAAAAGAAAAGAAAGAAAGACCACAAGAAAGAAAGTGCTAATCCATTAAGGAAATATAAGTAAACTTAACTACTTACAAGTGTTAAGTAGTTATAAAATAAAGTCACACAGTCGCTCACCTCCGCCTGCTGTCCTTCCTAGAATGCCAGACTCGTTTGTAGGTGAAGGCGCTCGACGACTGAACGTACAATGTCGCCTTGGTGGCCCTTTCAAGTGACTCACGATTCTGGAAAAAAAAAGAAGTGTTGATATACTTGACAATAGTCGCCACCCAAGATTATTATCCCACGCTTTCCTCGCTCAAAGGGATGTCTAAGGCTCCGTCCACACAAGCATACCGTGTCTGGCAGACTTTGTTAGTCCCTAGACACAGTTGTAATGTCCACACGGCGGTGCTTGGCCTGTCAAGGTTTGGCTGCAGCAGAGTGACTGGCTGACGACGTACTAGTGTGCAGTGGCGGTACGACAACTACAACATGGTGCGTCGCAAGAAAGATAGGAAGCATGTAGCACTAAGCAGCATACTGATATACTTGTGAGTGAAAAATAAAATCAGAACCAAACTACATAGGATCCACACGTAACTTTGTAGAATCGTGTGTCTGGCAGCGCCATCACTCCACTGGCCACAGACTGTCTCGTGGGTTTGTTCCAATTGCGTCTCGAACACTTTGCTGGTTTGTCTGTAGACACTGTATGCTCGTGTGGACGGAGCCTCAGGGACTGACAATAATATCCTTTAGACATAAATGTAATACGAGGAAGGGTTCACCTCGTGTATAAACTATGTAGGAGGACTTATGAAAGACTAAATACAGAACATGATGCAAACATAAATGATTACAGAACATTTCCAGGACTGTATAAATAATAGCACCAATACTACACTGTTACCCCATCTCTAAATCACCACTGACGAGGGAGTGGGGTAAAAAAAAAAAAAAGTAGGTGTGTTGGACTGTACAAAGAGAGCGTGGAAGCTGCGTGCAACTTGTCCCCGCACAAATTATTCTGGCACTGCAAATGATTTCAGTATTAATTTGTTCCTTCCCCCCCAACACCCTCCCACATGAGTGCCTACGTGTGTGAGGGTGGGAAGTTGGTGTGGGTTTGTTTGCTTCTCTCCTGTGTTGTGTTTATAAGGGGAAGGAAGGCGTGGGAATATTTAGGTGGCGTGCCTGGCGGGATGATCTGTGTCCACGGTGGATTTACGCCGCAATGGGTCAGGGGGTGAGGGGAAGGGTGATTTCCGGTTCCCAATACATCATGGAAAAAGTGGCTTGTGAGGGGACCGAGGGATGTTACAGCGGATTTTCGTTATTTTACCATCCACTGTTTTTTACTTTTCCTTTTTTGAGTATCGATGGAAATACTGGATATATTTTTCAAGCCAAAGTTTGCAGAATTATTTGTTTTGGGATCAATGCTACGTTTGTTCGGTAAGAGTTCTCGATTCCCTCAGGTATACATAACGCAGGTGATTGTGATTGTTTCCTTCCGAGAACTGGTAATACCGCTAAAGCCTTTCCATCGCTGCAGGCTGAGAACTGAGTGGGTACAGACAACAAAGGTATACGATCGCTTTCTAAGAGTATTTGAATGTTTACAAAAGAATATTCATACCTCCCTATTAGCTTCACTTCATCCATAATGGTTCACGAGAGGATTAAACCACCGAGTGAAACATTTCCTTATTTGGACACGTTAATAGAGGCATAAGGTCACCGATCCTTACATCACCTCTTGTATTACTTTGAAATATGATGTTGTTAAGAAAAGTGATATAGTTAACAGACGTGTTTTTTTCTTCTTCTATTTATTTATTTACCTTTCCCTTCCACGTTAGTCCTGAGCCCTGCATGGGTCCCTGCCTGCACGTATATCAATTTGTTGGCAGAGAGGTTATACACATTGCTTTTTCCATCGTGATACCAAGGGAGACGTACGACAAGGTATAGTCAGTCATGCAACATTTACAAATAATAAAGTTTTCGCTGTTAATTTTATCTTTTATCTCTTAATGTTTTCTTTATTTTTCCTTTTTATTTGTGATATTTTAACATTCACCAATTCACTCATTATGTTACTTTAGTTTAAAAAAAAATCTTTCTTGCGTTATAATCTTTACTGAAATATTTGATATAATTTTTTTTTCTTCTCGTACTCTTTTCAAATCACGTCGTTTTTTCTTAAATGGCATGATGGATAAACCACTTGATATCTTCCTGGGCACATCACTTTCCGCAAATACCATCTCATTCCACGTTTTTTTTCCCTTGCCAGAATCCTTAACAGTTTTCCTTTCGCTCTTCGATTTTGCTAAATTTTATTTCTAAACTTATTTTTTTCTTTTTCCTCGCGTATTTGTGTTGTATTTCAACTCGACTCCACAAGAACTTTTGGTTTATTTCTTCTCCACCGATTGTCTCTCTACATCTTTATCCTCTTTTCCTTTCTTCCTGTCTATTCCATTTGCATGAATATTCAGTTTTATTTTTCCTTCTCTCTCTCTCTCTCTCTCTCTCTCTCTCTCTCTCTCTCTCTCTCTCTCTCTCTCTCTCTCTCTCTCTCTCTCTCTCTCTCTCTTTCTCTCTCTCTCTCTCTCTCTCTCTCTCTCTCTCTCTCTCTCTCTCTCTCTCTCTCTCTCTCTCTCTCTCTCTCTCTCTCTCTCTCTCTCTCTCTCTCTCTCTCTCTCCCTACCTGTACCTGTCTCCTCTCAATTTCTTGTATGCACCTCTATTGCTTATTTACTCTGTCTAGTCCACTCCCTGTCACTTCTCCGTCCTCAACCAATTTATATATATATTTTCCCCTTCACTACACACACCAGTATCACCCTGCCTTCATCCCTCCCTTCATCCCTCCCTCCCTCCCTCCTGCCTCGCCTTTTCTATGTCAAACCGAGCGCCTTCCTTACCCTAACGTTCACCCTCGCTCGTTCTTCGTCCCGTTCACCTCGTGTTTATCTCAGTTGCCGTTGAGATGAAACAGAAAACGAGCTTTGTCAATGTGTGTTTTAAAGATAATTTTATTCTTTTCGCTGGAGGTTCTTGGATTACTTTAACATATGCGTTCGAATTAGTGGAAGTTTGTGATGAAACTAACTGTGTGGCGACGTGAATGTTAGATTGAGGGACAGACTCTTGGGAGGATAAATCGATGTCTTTCATCTTTTTTCCCTCCCTGCAATTTATCAGGAAGTAACGGTAGTACTTTATTGGAGAACAGGCACTCCATGTCGAACCGGAGAACTGGAAGATAATTCAAGGAAGTTATGGACCATTAGGCCTACGTAACTAAGCTTAGGCCTATCCTGGAGGTTAGTATTTCATGTGTTTTCACCACCACACACCTGAGGGTAAGTAGATCGTAGCCCAATGTCTTGTTACTTGACTCCGGGAAAAAAAAAATATTCGTAACTCGAAGACCTTGACGAGACTTGTAAATCAGCCTCACGTTTCTTGGAAGACTGGGAACGTGTGAGGCTAAACACTTTTATAAACAAGAGAGACGGAAGACGCCGGGAAGGTAAGTTAATCTGGATGTAGGTTAAAAAATACGGAGTCACGCCTTCATTACCAGTGATCTCAGGTGACATTTTGGCGTCACAGAGTTGGAGGTTGTTGTCATTACGCATCGTCATGAATAATGGAGGAAACGCCTTAAAACTATTATATTTCCTCCTCCTGCTGCTACATACGTCTCCAGCATCCACTGATCTGCATAAGGAAGCAGAGCAGCATCGTCCCTGAGCTTCATCACACGCGAGGAACTAAGAACCAAAAAATACCATAAAAAGTTCTTAAAGCGGATGGTCTCACAGTGTTCTATATGAGGTTGTTCGTGAGTCTTGGCTGAGTGTTCCTTGCCTCTGCCGGTAGTGATGAATGCATGGGGTCGAGTCCTTGGTTAGCGAGGGCGGGAAGGGAATAGAGGGAGGGAGGGATGGACAGAAAAGGGAAAGAGGAAGGTAAGTCAGGTAAAGGGATGATAGGTAGATTGAGGCCGAGGGTCGTTTGTGTTGCTAAATTGTTAGTGGGTCTTTGAAGATGGCACGCACAGGGGGACATGTGAGTGTGTACGTGTGTTGGGTACATGGGCAGGGGGGGGGGGGGGGCAGTGTGGGCGGGTCGGGGCGAGGCGGGGCGTGGTGTAGCTTGGAATGTTGCATTTCCACCCATTCGTTGCAGCAGGCACGGTCGGTAGTGTCTCCGCAGGCCATGTTCCAGAGCGCCACCTCGACCCACAGAGTTATGTTCTTTGGAGTGTTTAATGGCAGCTTTGGGAGGCGCTCAAGGTGGGTTTACAGCCTCGTATCTCACTTTATGGCTTTACTAATTTTCTGATCAGGCAAGGGAGTAGGGTGTGCCTGGTCACTATATTTAATTTCCCTGTTTTGGAGACAGACAGGTGACATGGAAGCAAGGGCCACGTGACAGTTTAATGCATGAGTCGTGAGATGCATGCCAAGGGGAAGCAAGACGCGGGGAAAATGTTAGAGTGCTTTCAGAGTGGAATTAACTGCCGATAAAAGATGTATGTCCATGTCTTGTATCACGCACGCACACGCACACGCATGCACACGTACACGCACGCACACACACACACACACACACACACACACACACACACACACACACACACACACACACACACACACACACA
>JAXIVD010004731.1:32500-33661 GCA_036785275.1 Cancer borealis | reverse complement strand
CCATTATCATTTCCCTGTGCAAAGTTAATGAAGCAGATCCTAGGAGATTGCACATGGAAATCAACTCATTACGTGTCCACCCTTCCCTCAAGACGGTCCGGCATTGTAGTTCCTTTGCTATTTATGTATATCACTTATAAGCTAATTTATTGATGTATAAGCTAATTTATTGATGTCTTTCCACCTTCTTACACAGTATCAGACCTTCATTAGTGCTTTAAGTGGTCACATCGGGGAAATGAGTCATGTTCACTTTTACGTATTATAAAAAAAATTACCATTATGACAATTTTCTCCCTTTATTTATTTTAGTTCTTTGTATCTTAAAGTAGTTGTGTCTCCATGTGGTTCAGTGTCACATAGACGATGAGTTTTGCAGAAAGTACTCGTGTCTCTCTGTACTATTAGCGTCTATAAGGCTTGGGTGAAGAGAGAGTCGCTATTAACACTTCAGAAACAATGAATATTTTTTGGTTGCAATTTTTTAAAGATTTCCTGGTAAGTTTTTCATTTGGATGAAGATCTAGGTGTTGATTTTTTACTCTCTTAATCTCTTTTTTTTTTTTTTTTTTTTTTCTCTCTCTCTTTCTCTCTCGTCTACCCGATCGTCCCCTTTCAACCCACACTTCGGTCACAATGAAGCTAATTGTCAAGATACGAAGGTTTTGTGTTGCACTGACGCTGATTGGTGCTTCATGTTTGTCTTTTAAGTTTGATTTAGCGTCTGAAACTGTTTTTGATTACCATTGTTTTTGAATCTAACTACATATTGTCTTTTCCGGCTGTTAGTTAACCTTGTGTTGCTTTATTAATTTTATATATGTTACACTGCGTGGTGACCAAGTTTAGGAATTTTATGAGGCTTTTTGGTAATTTCTCATCCACAGTAAAACATGCACGCCACGACCAACAAAAATGTAATTATAAGATGTATGTTCCGCTATTAGTGTTATTATCTGCTCTTGTATTTCCTTTTCATCATGGCCAAAATACACTTTAAAAATAGCTAAATTAACGTTTTTTCTCTAGACAAAAACCTCTACACTTTCAGCAGATACACTCATGCATTTTCTGTTTAAGTCTCTGACGAAATGTATTTTTTTTTATCCCGTTCTCTTTATAAAAATTCTGGTAGTGTGCCTTCCTTTATTTTTCATCCTT
>JAXIVD010004731.1:10000-27500 GCA_036785275.1 Cancer borealis | reverse complement strand
CAAAATTGACACATTGTAGGAGCCATCATGTAGTTAAGAGAAGAATCACAACAGCATTGGCGCTTCTGTTGTTTTTGCATCCATATGTTTTTTGATTATATAACTAACTCGACGAATCACATGACTTCTCAGTTGTATCTGTTTCTGTACTTTACCCAGAGTCCAGTATTAACTTTTCCAAGCCTTGCCTCCAGAAGTGTGAAAACAAAGGGTCGTGACGCCTCTCTTGGGACAACACATTTTTGTAGCAACAGGTTGAGAATAATATTAGGATAGTTATTTTGTTCTCTCAAGCTCTTGTTCCCCAGAGTGTACTGCATTTTACCCTGAAGTTGTCAGCAAAGGGAGAGAACACATACACACACACATACACAATGGGTTTGGGGAGCTCTGTATAATAGTAATTTTGCTACCTGTAGAGACGTAGTAGGTGGCTTTGGTGGTGTAATCGTGATACAAATAACAAATAAAAATCAGGTGACATTGGACCCTTCGACCTTAAGGAATACAAATTGTGATATGCTGAGGCTGAACTGAATTACTGTATTTAAAGTGGGTAATAGTAAGCTACTGTGACTATACTGTTTACTCTATGATGTTGTATGACGTGGTGTGAAGTAGCGAATTGAAGTGATGTTAAGTACCATTATTATTGACAATGTAGCTCTCATTATAACTTACTAGACTGTTAGAGAAAAGGGAGCAAATAATCGAACTATGAGAGGATAAGGTGAAGGATGGTGAAGTTGAGGGAGCAAAAACGAGGTGTAGGAAATGAATGACTACAGCGATAATTTGGATGAAAATAAGGAAGGAAGGGAAGACATGGACGCTTGGTAAGGAGGGTAAGGAAGGGTGTGGTTGAAGGAAGGGAAGAAAATGATTGAAATATAGCTTGATGGATGTTGAAAGGCGACCCCCGAGACGCGACAGAGAAAGAAACGTCACCATAAAGAAAGATGTGATAAAATATGTAGTCAGAGAGGATAAAGGAAGCCACAACTAAGGAATATAATATCAGAGAGAAAATGATGGATGGAGAAAATAAATAAAGTAAGAGAGAGGGAGAGAGAGGGAAAAAAAAAGATAGGAAGTAAGATGTAGGTGAAGAAAACGCACTTCCCTTTCTGGAATGTTTTATTTCCTCCAATACCTTTCCTTCCCTCCCTTCTTTCCTCCCTTCCTTTATTAAGCTTCCCTTCCCTCATTTCCCTAATCTTGTTTCCTTCTTTCTGCACTTTTCTTTTCGTCAACCTTCACGACTTTTTATCCTTGCTTTGTTCACCACGTCCAATTCTCTCTCTCTCTCTCTCTCTCTCTCTCTCTCTCTCTCTCTCTCTCTCTCTCTCTCTCTCTCTCTCTCTCTCTCTCTCTCTCTCTTTCTCTTTCTCTCTCTCTCTCTCTCTCTCTCTCTCTCTCTCTCTCTCTCTCTCTCTCTCTCTCTCTCTCTCTCTCTCTTTTTCCACTTGGGTGTTTTTCCCTTGTCCTCGCTGTCTTCCCTTTGATTGCCTTGTTCCGTCTTATTTTCATATTTGCTTCTTCTTTGATCCTTTTTTTTCTCCTGCTGTGAGCAATTTCTCGCAAGTCACGCGCTTTTTTCTTGTTCGCAAGGGATTCGATCTCTCCTTTTCTCTCTCTCCATAATTAGCTGTTGATATTTCTTTATATGTATATGGTGGTTTTATTATATTCCTTTAGGTTATGGTTGTATCAGTTTTATTTATTTTTTCTATCTTCTTGCACGTGTATTTTTTTTCCCTCCGTAGATAATGAGCTCTGGTTTTTGTTTTAAAGTTTCGTTTGATTTTTTTTTTGTGTGTTTTCCTTTTAATATAACTCAATTCATTACTACTCGAAGTCTTCCTTTTCATCCAGTCCATCATTTCTTAATCAATTTTCCCTTTAATTATTGCTCCGACATTGCTCTTCCTCTACCGTCACGCTAACTTTTCATAATGACATCTGATATACTGACATGCCTACCTACGTCTACATTTTACCTTTCCCTTCTTCCATTTTCCTCCGACGTTTCTCCCTCGTCCTCATTCACATTTTTTGAAACTAGACCTGGTATTTGAAGACCAGAAACACAGCATACAAGGGGCATCGCGAACAGCCAACCTCATTCACCGTTGCATGAGGAAGGACAACGAGAGGCAGCCAGGAATACTCGTTCTTTCATTGCAGCAACACGCCATGGCAGCAAATTGAAAGTTAATGCGACTCTGACTCCAAAATTAAGACGAATGATTACGTGAAGGCATAAAAATACACACACACATGCACGCAAACACACACACAAATAAAAAAACACTATCTATCGATCTATCTATCTACGTGTTTGTCTATCCATCCACTAAAAAAAAAAAAAACTTATATAGGAAATGCAAGTGGCAGAGATTGGAGGAAAAACATAAAGAAAAGACAACAATAAGATAGCATGAAAATATGTGTTCGTCTTGTTCCTTTGTTGTTTTCATGAATATAAAATTGTAGGTGGGTGATGGTATTCCTTGCTCCTCATCATCGTTCCCTAGAGTCACTCAAGAGGAATATAGAGACAGGCATTCTGAACACACGTCAATAAGAAGGAAAGAGGAAAAGAAAAATGAAAATAAGAAAAGAAATATACACGAGAGAGAGAGAGAGAGAGAGAGAGAGAGAGAGAGAGAGAGAGAGAGAGAGAGAGAGAGAGAGAGAGAGAGAGAGAGAGAGAGAGAGAGAGAGAGAGAGAGAGAGAGAGAGAGAGAGAGAGAGAGAGAGAGAGAGAGAGAGAGAGAGAGAGAGAGAGAGAGAGAGAGAGAGAGAATATGTGATGTATGTTAGCAAGTAATTAGTGAGATCACATAGCATTCACCACAAATGGAACACACACTAATGAACAAAAACAACAACAACAACAACAACAACATATATTACATGGAAAGAGAGAGCCCATTGCTTTTGAAATAACAGATAACAAGATAGAACGAAAGAATGACTGACATCTGCAATGGAAAGGATGACAACATTTATCTGAAACAACAACAACAACAACAACAACAACAACAACAACATCCACAACAACAACAACAACAACAACAACAATATCATAGCAACGGTACAGACGCAACAAGTCACGTTTTCCTTTATCTTTCTACTTTGATGAAAATTGAATAGTAATCTCATTTAATTGCACAACAATAAAATTTACCATCATGTTACCATACTGATTAGCTCACCTTGCTCTTATGCTATGAAAGGAAAAATAAATAAAACATAATGATAATGAAATCGGAAATAACTTAAAAAAAAGAGGAAAATCTAGTAAACCCAGCATTGACGGCTCGTGTATAGTAACTATGGAGCTGCAGCAGTCCTTATTGCTACTCGATGGAGAAAAAAAATACTTTCTCAGTAGTCATCTATAGATCAAGAAGAAAATAATTAATCTTTTCGCGCAAATGAAAACAAGAAGAGTAGATATCGTTTTTAAATGAATGGATCAAGCTTGAACTGTAACAATTTAAGGTATTAGTAAGTAAAACATGTTTGATTTTGTTCTGATTAGGATTTTATCAAGTTTATGTATATATTTCATTTTTATATGTTTGTTTCCTTTTACACAATACAAAAAAAATAATAGCTAAAGATTTTCTGAAGCAGCATCCCCACTAATCTTAGCTACGAGCCGTCACTGAAACCCAAGTAATTAATTGTAAGAAATATGAACCAAGTCACTCCTTAGAAAAGAAAAGAAAAAAAAGGGTAAGAAAAAAGAAGAAAAAGAAACTTGATTAACGTGGAAGAGCATCAGATGTCCACGTTGGAGCCGCACGTGGAGGCCAGTACTGCGGACACGTGAGGGCAAAGAAGGGAGAGGAGGAGGAGGAGGAGGAGGAGGAGGAGGAGGAGGAGGAGGAGGAGGAGGAGGAGGAGGAGGAGGAGGAGGAGGAGGCGTGCCAGGGAAAAACCAAGACGGACACCCCTTCATCAACACTATATCTAAATTCTACAATCCATAAACAAGGACCGTGGACACTTAAAGATAATTACAATGGATTATTAACACTCATATTTACCCTTTACCTTGCCTTCGTCCCTCAACAACACAAGGACACGTGAATGCTCGCGTAACAGGCAAGGGAAGAGAACACTGTGTAAAAAAAGTGAAAGAGAGTAATGCTGCTGTTGCCATGGCGACGTACGTGAGAGGAAGGGATACTGCGGAGGTATGAGGGAGAGGAGGACAATGATTGCGGAGGAAGAGGAAGAGGAGGAGGAGGAGGAGGAGGAGGAGGAGGAGGAGGAGGAGGAGGAGGAGGAGGAGGAGGAGGAGGAGGAGGAGGAGGAGGAGGAAGGGAAGGTGCTGTTAGTGGTGGTGAATGCGTGCAAACAAATGGTGAATAGGAATATAAGAACGTTTGTAGAGAAGGAAGAAATCTGACAATACACTCACCTCTCACTCCTTGTTCTGTTCCTCCCACAAGGCATCGCACGCCTGAAGGAGCCGAGAGTTGCTTGGTGACGAGTTTTAATCTTGGTCTCGCTGCCCTAAAGGAGGAGGATGCAGTTAGAGGAACAAGCGTGACTCCCATCTTGTGTCGGGGTAAAATTTTTGGTATTTTATTATATATATATATTTATTCATTTATTTATTTCTGCTTTTACTGCAGGCTTATTCTATTGCGCACTCACACACACACACACACACACACACACACACACACACAGACACAGACACAGACACAGACACACACACACACACACACACACACACACACACACACACACACACACACACACACACACACACACTGCGGTCTCCCCATTCTTACACTCACAGATATTCACCTCGACCGCTGTTTGCACGTCTCCTCTGCCCTTGCATCTACTCGCACCACTTTTGCCTACACTCCCCCTTGGCTCCCCTCACACCCTTCTCTTTCCTGCACGAAGGCAAAGAATAGAAGCAATTTTCCAGCGGCGTACCTACCATCACCTTGCCCCAGGGAAAAGCAGCCAGCGATTCCGTGTTGTGGTCAAGGAAGAGGAGGAGGAAGAGGAGGAGAAGGTAGAAATAGAGAAGGGGGAAGAGGAGGGGGAAAAATAAAAGAACTGGGTCAAAGAAAATAAGGACTAAGACGCATTAGGAAGACGACAGCAAAGAATTACTGGTAATAATAAAGGTCGTGGAGGTAGTAGTCTATATATAGTAAAGACGATGTTTTTACAGTGTCTCGTTAGGGAACTGTGATTATAAGGAATGATGATTTATTTTTAAGCCGATATGCAACAGCTAAAATAAAATAAATAACTAATAAATAAAACATTATAAATATATAATTAATTATTTTGTATTTATAAGAAATTGGATGTGATCTGAGATTTAAGAGGGATCTACTTCTCTTGTGTGTGTGTGTGTGTGTGTGTGTGTGTGTGTGTGTGTGTGTGTGTGTGTGTGTGTGTGTGTGTGTGTGTGTGTGTGTGTGTGTGTGTGTGTGTGTTTAGTGTATGTATTCCCTAATGGCACACCACTACAGGAACACAAAACTAAACATGCAGAGGACACCAAAAAGTCGCCGCTGGGACTAGACTCTCCTCTCTAGTAGACCACACGCACCACGACCACCTTGGGAACACAATAACATCTCTCTCTCTCTCTCTCTCTCTCTCTCTCTCTCTCTCTCTCTCTCTCTCTCTCTCTCTCTCTCTCTCTCTCTCTGATAAAATGTCTCCAAGCATTACGTGACACCGAGGATCACAGTGCCAGAAGGATCTATAGCTTCCTGAGGTCTAGCAGCTGCATGCCGGGGGTGTGGGGGATGAGGGGATTGGTGTTGTTAGTCGTGCTGAGTTAATACTAAAGTCATGGCACTAAGAATAGATCGTCATCGTATACATTATTGTAAGAGAGGTAAGGCAACGCGATGATGATGATGATGATGATGATGATGATGATGATGATGATGATGATGATGAGGCAAGCTTACAATGAGTTGCAATTTTCGTAGACTGCTCATGCATACTGTATGTATGTATGTATGTATATGTATCTACGAGTATTAAGAATTTGATGTAAATGTGCTACGTGTAATCTAAATAATTTCAGAATCGTCCACGGCCACACATTGTTACTCGAAATACTGGTGCCATTTTGCATTTCATCGCAAATGCTGAATTGTAATTATAATTTTAACTCTCACAGATGCCCGCTCTCACACTCACACGCACAAACACACTCATCTTCACCCCCTCCCTCCTCTCAACACACACAACACAAATACTCACCACCACCACCACCACCACTACCACCTTCTCCTACGTTGTCTCTTCTTTTACGAATGAGAAATAAAAATACATAGATAGATAGAATATTTTTTACCATCTCTCCTGTTTTTCCATTTCTCAGCACCCCACCTCTTCCCACTCACCTCTCCCATCTGTAACTCTATAGCACGACGCAAGGCTAAGACAATCAAGGGTGTTGCGTCGCGCCTCACAGTAACACACTCTTTAACGCGCTCTGCTATCAGCTTAAGGCATGTCCTCTTTATATTACCTGTGGTGTAAGGTCCTCGTCTGCCGGGCAATGCTGATGAACCGGCTAAGCATCAGACGTGTGTGTGTGTGTGTGTGTGTGTGTGTGTGTGTGTGTGTGTGTGTGTGTGTGTGTGTGTGTGTGTGTGTGTGTGTGTGTGTGTGTGTGTGTGTGTGTGTGTGTGTGTGTGTGTGTGTAACGTAACGCCTCCCCCCCTTCCCCCACACACACATAATGACACCCACTGAACGTCAACCACGCAACACAAACACACACACATACTCACACATGCACACAGAACGCATTAAGAAAACATATGAGAAAATAAAGAAGAACAATGGTAGGGGAACGGAAAAAAAGTGTTAGGTAGAGGGCGTGAGGATAGAAAAGAATGGTAAAAAGAAGGGAGGAAGGAAGGGAAAGAGCAGGACGTTGGCTATCACCTCCCTTCACTACCCTTCGTAACCTTAACGCTGCGGGGTAAAATCAGAGCCACACGTAAACCGAGTGTAAATTTACCTAGCTAAGCATCACCTCGCTTCATCACCTCCCTTCTCGACCCTACACCAGCAGGAACATCTGGACACCCCTAACATAAGATTAAACACCTCATGACTTGCATCCTTTTAAGAGTTTAATATCAGGGTATTTTTCAAGGGTATTAAACACTTTCATATAGACTTTCTTTTACATACAAACATTAAGAAAAAAAATCATCTTTATCTTTATTTGATTTAAGGTTAAGACAAATGTAATAAAAGGTAACATACTGGATCACCTACGAGGGATGGAACAACACCTTATCACTTGCAATCTTAAGCCACAAAGGCGTTCCAGGTGACACTTATCCACTTGAGCGTAATTTTATGGGGCTCAGGAAGAGGTCGTAACACAAAGGAGTAAAGGCTTCCTGCGACTCCACTCCTCCTCCTCCTTCTCCTCCTCCTCCTCCTCTTCCTTAATGTCGGTCAGAATGGCGTCGATACAAAGGCAACTTTTATCCTGATCTGCTCGAAAGACAAGGCGCCGCTTTATACTTTGATGCCACACCCTTTGTCTCTCCCTCCGACAACTCTTCTTTTCTTCCGCAAAGTTCCAGTCTTCCTCGCAGCCCTAATGTCCTACTTCCTCTTCCCTCGGTTGAAGTGTCACGCAGAGCAAGTTTTCTTTCTTATACCACGCTGTTCACTGTTACTCCTTTTTGTCTGAACTTCTTTCTCCTCTTTCTCCATCTGTTGCACTGTTACTCCTATTTTTCTGAACCTCTTTCACCTCCTTTTCCATCTGTTTTATCATATTTTTCGGCGTTATTATTCTTTCCTCTTTCACTACAGTTTACATCATGCTCTTCTCTATCTAGTCTTCTCTCGATTTAGAGCCCGCAGTCCCATGTCACCTGAAGTATCGCTGAAGTGTCCTGAAACGTAGTGGTGTTGAGGGTTCATGTGAGTTTTCATGACCAATGCGTTATCATGTTTGACCTACAGGAAGGTAATACCGTGTTAGGGTTAGAACGTGTCATGAATGTTATCTAGTTATTCTGTATTCAGTAGTCAACTTTTGTACCGTACTTCTTCGTGAGTCAATAATTAAAAACTACGTATACATTAAATTATATACTATTTTTCTATTCATTTATCTATATTTCTATCAAACTCCCTATCTGTAAATCTCTGTATTTCCGTGTGTAGTGCTTCCTGCTGTAGTGTTTGTTTGCGCTGAGTGTGTGAAGGGCAGCAGGCAGCAGGCAGCAGGTAGCAGGCGGTTACATGTTGCGTGATCCAGCCCTCGTCTGTGAGTGTTTTCACATAGAACGCATTGTAAAGGTTTCAGCAACTTTTGTGTTCTCTATTTAATTATTTATGCCTGTCTGTCTGTGTATATATATATATATATATATATATATATATATATATATATATATATATATATATATATATATATATATATATATAATGTTCAATATTTTTCTTCGTTTTCATTATTACAGAGAATTTTCGAGTTCTTTGTAATTTGTAATTGTGATCTGACCTGCAAACATTCATTTATTCTTTTAATATATTTAATTACGTGTATTATTCTGCTTGCATCAGGGAATATATTGTTTCCGCCACACCCAAGCGGCGCGCCATCCTTTCCTGCCGTGGCATCTGTTTCCCCACATGCGCCTCCTGCCTCTCGAACATGATAAGCGAGGCCAAAATACGATCCATGGGCCACGCAGCCGCAGCCACGCCTCGCCACACATGCCTGCCTCCACTTAAGAGAACGAACTTTTCCTACATCCTCCTCTGCCACTTCATCCCTGTTCTCTTCCTCTGTCTCTGCGAGCATACCATGGGATGTTTTCTATCTCTTTCGTCTTTCTTCCCCTCCCCCCCTTCCCCCCCTTGAGCGTCTGATGCTGCCTTCGCTTTGTGTTTTTACCCAATGAAATGACGTAGACGCCCCTTTTTTGTCCTTTTTCCTTTCAATCTCTCTCATAGCTTTTATTGCCTCTCTTCTCCCTCGTCTACTCTGTAACGGCACTTCCATCCCGGATTCTCTCTCTCTCTCTCTCTCTCTCTCTCTCTCTCTCTCTCTCTCTCTCTCTCTCTCTCTCTCTCTCTCTCTCTCTCTCTCTCTCTCTCTCTCTCTCTCTCTCTCTCTCTCTCTCTCTCTCTTTCCTCTCTTCTTTCAACAATGTAGCTCTAGTGATGTGCGTTTCTGGAAGTGTATGACGCACAAGAAAAAAAATATTGTCTTTGTAGTGTGTTTGGAGGGATGGAGACGCAAGGATGAAGGAAGGAAGGAAGGAAGGAAGGAAGGAAGAAAGGAAGGGAAGGGAAGGGAAGGGATAGGGAGGAGAAGAAAAAGGTGATGATGAGAAGAAATTGGGAGGGAAATGAGAAATGACTCATGGTGAAGGCGAAAAGAATGTTCCATGAAATGTTAATGAAGGAAATTACGTTTGAGTTTTCTTTTTAGTGATATTAAGCATTCTGTCTCTGTCTCCATGTGTGTGTGTGTGTGTGTGTGTGTGTGTGTGTGTGTGTGTGTGTGTGTGTGTGTGTGTGTGTGTGTGTGTGTGTGTGTGTGTGTGTGTGTGTGTGTGTGTGTGTGTGTGCGTGCGTGTGTGTGTGTTCGTGCGCGTGTTTGTTTGTTTGTTTTGACATTGTTTGTTGCACATCAGCCTTTGGCCGCTTGAACTAGGGAAAATTTATTCGATTCTCTGCTAGATATATATTTCCACTCAAAATTTATAGCGCGGGATCCCGACATAATTCTTGCAATGTTTATCACCACAACAATTAATGGAACACTGCGGAACACCCTCATGACACACTGGCGGAACACTAGCATGCGTAGAGGTGGTGATGCCTGAGTCTGGAAAATTGTGGGTTGCTTTACTGCTTAACTTTTTGCATATTCTCTATCCCATCACTTGCGTTCCCTCTTTGCAGCACTCTCCAGCCACTGCCCGCTGCCCCTCACTCCTGCCCTTCATCCCTGCCCCTTACATTATTTTGCAAGGTTCCGTCTTTGTTGTTTTTCTCTTTATTGTTGTAGTTTCCTGTAGGGGATCTGGTTCTATGTATGCATCCTCCACGCTGCCCACACACTATTCATGCTTTCAACACTGCATGCCTTTCTCGCCTCTGAAGAAAAAGAAGAAGAAAACTAGATTTGAAGTGATATCAATTTCAGAGGGAGTTGACGGCTTGATGCATGGAGGCAAATACCTTGTGTCGTGTAATCAATACCTGAGTGGAAAGGAACACTGTTATGGCAGCTAAATATATGAGGATCAACATTAGTGCCAAAGTGTAAACGGACAGATAGCACAAGGGTTAAGCAAAGGATAAAATGAGTAATGAAAATGTTAAAAAAAAAAATGTGTTATAGCTATGTGAGGTGCCACATTTTCCGATAAAGGACAAAACAAATCGACTTTGAAATATATGGCCTGAAAAATAAACAATCGTAAAATCGTGTCATGCCAATACTAGTACAAACAATGCCAAATTTTTAAACCAATTTTTTTAACCAATTTTTTTTCAGATACTATAGTGAGTCAGGATCATACGTGAAAAAAAAAGATTATACGTTTTATCAATGCAGTATTCTGTGTCAAGATAACTGCAATAAAACCTTAACACTTAATACAAAGACTGATCAAAGTATAAGCATAAAAATGTGTTGTGATATTCCTGTTTCTCAGTCTTATCGAAACATAAAGACAGTGACGTAACATACCGAGCTACTTTCACTATACCACGAGGCTTATATGTCTCCATGTTTCTTGAGCTTGTGATATATATATATAACAACAAAAAAACTAATTACCCATAGGATACAATCTCTTTTCTCTTTGTTAATTAAATAGTTCAATTATAACGGCGGCATTTTCACTCATTACGCTTGTGAGTCAAAGTAAATTAAACGAGAAATTCGAGACCACTTCACCGGCCAGGACAGCAAACGGAGCATCGCCCAGCGCCACCCTACCCTTCAGAAGACAGGCACGAGGGCGACAATCAACCCGCCCTCTAAGCTTCACTGATACAAACTCCAATTACAATCAGGATCTGGTCAAGTTAATGGAGTAATTAGGGATGGTTTCAGCAGCTGTCCGTTGATTTGTGATCTGTGATATTTCAGCTTTTGGTGTTCTGTAACTGTTTCTCTCTAATAAACTTCATTGTGTACTAACTCATTCTCTTTCTCGGTATTGTGTCTCTTCTCATGCTCGCTCCCCCCTTTCAATATTCTGTTTTATATTGTATGTCAGTTGACCTCTTGTTTATCACTGCATGGCTGATGAGCTGCATTGAATGGGGATTTAACTCGTTTTGGTGCATTGTAGTTATCTCTTCCCTATAAATTTCCTTTTGATGTAACATAGTATGTGTGTGTGTGGGGGGAGGGAGGAGTTAGTTTCACTGCGTATTTCCATTTTCCCACAATGTTAATTACCATAAACCTCAACTACATAATTAAAACAAAAACACCAAAATATGCACTAACGAGTGTTTTAATAAATTATAAACAATACTGAACACCAAGTAACCAAGGTCAGGCAGAGGTAACGTATGTAAACACCTACAGGATCACCGTCCTTCTTTCCATCAGTAAGCAGACAGAAAATAGTTAGAAAGTGAGGTGGAGGCGTGAGGTTAAGGGTGTGCGGGGTGGCGACGAGGCGCTGTAGACGAGGTAGTAGAGGATAATTGGAGAGACGAAGTAGTGTAGACGGTACGCAGTGACATAAAAACCATGGAGATGATACAAGGGGGAGATGGAGACAGGAATAATAAGAAGAGGTAGGAAGGAGAAAAGAGCAGTACTGGGGTGCGTGGGGGGTGGGGGGGGTGCGTGGGGGGGTTTAGTCGTCATAAACTGTCCGGCAGCATCGTCATAACTGTCCGCACAAGTTGATTTTACGAGGTACTGTGGCGTCCCTGAGGCCGGCCACCACGACGCCCCCGCCCTCGTCTGACGTTAAAATAAATCCAATTCAGGTTTGATATGATCACCACAACCATTTCAACGCCGCCCACCCCCTCCCTCACCCTGTCTGTCTGTCTCTGTCTGTCTGTCTGTGTCTCGGTATGTGCCAAGCTTTAAGGCTTCAAGGATAATCAAGTTCTGGACATCATATTGATACATTACACCACAAGCTTCACCAAGGCTTTAGGGGCGTGCAGGGAGAAGAGAAGCCCAATATGGAAAGACGGAGAGGGGATAATGGAGGGAAAGGAGGGGAGAATGGGATGGCTGGAACGAGGAAGCGAAAGGCGGAAGGAGAGAAGAGAGGAGAAGACAGACAGAGGAGGAGAGAGGATGGGTGAGGGGCGTCTTACTGACTCCTCCAATTAGAGGATTGAGTCGTTTCGTCACAAAGCTGCTCATCTTAGATCATAGGAGTAAGAGAAAGAGAAAGAGAGAAAGAGAGAGAAAAAAAAAGAGAGAAAGAGTTCTACCAATGATATCCTACAACACAAGATAAAAAACAAATAGATAAATACAAAAAATCAAATATGTGACAAGTAGGGTTAAAAAACGTAATGGTGAGTGACGTGATGTGACAAGTAGCTGGACGAGGCGAGCGTCAAACACGTCACGAGGGTATAAATAAGACTCCTAACAAGCATTAATGAGCAAGTTTCCCATGCCGTCACATGACAAAAGGTGTTGCTATGGAAACTGTTAAGAGCGAAAATACGTAAAAATGCTTCGATATAATAATGAATAAACTATTATATTCACTAATCTGTCTCCTTCCTACGCACCACCACCACCACCACCACCACCATCACCACCACCACCACCACCACTACTATCACCACCATCACCACCACCACCACCACCACCACCACCATCTTACATTCCCCGCACCATACATAATAAAAGCAGCACTTCTATATAAGCAAGTTCGTGTGTTATGTATAAGCAGATTCATTGTTACGCTTGTTAACTCTTTATTTTCCTGTTGGCTGCTCTAATTAGCCATCTACAATTAATTACAAAGGTGTGCAGGTTAATGTTTACCATAATTTCATTCTTATTTCAGATTAACTACCAAAACAAACGTCAAAGTGTCGTGTTTGTGATTACTTTTCGTGGTATTATACGAATGTTTACGAAATGTTTATGCTTTCTCTCGCCCTCCGAAAAAAGACTGTCTAGGAATGGCTTCACCGGTGCCACTCAGTCAATTAGTTCTCAATAGTTTTCATCTTTAACGGAATCCCTAACCTTGAACTTAGATATGGACGTGATGGTGTCAAAAAAGGAACTATTCTCTCGACAGTTAAAGCCACGTAAGGACAGATATGCAACAGTCAGGGAGCACTGACCAACCTGAGCAGCTTAACGCCTTCAGATATGACGTCAATTTACCTGCGTCACCCCCTCAGTTGCGTGGGAGACCATGAAATATGCAGCTGGCGGAGGAAAATGTCAACTGATTTTTAATTCCATAGATGTATATAAAAAAACCCCCAATTAACTTCGTGATCTTAGAATACAATTTGATATGGATGAACTATCAATACGAGTCATTTGTTTTGATAATAGTTTGATGGATTTACGTCATCTTGAGTAGTCTGACACCACTCCTGTTTTCTCTCGGATACTCCTGTTATATTCTGTTGTATTCCGGGAGGCGTCCAGCGACATTCTTACAAATTCACAACAAAAGTGGTTTACAGAGGTAGTTCTCACCCTGTATCCTTCGACCTTTTGTCCGATGCTGTAATTATCCTGCTTTATGGGGAGAAAAAAAAATAACATGATACTTTTTTTTAACACTAATTTTCACTTCGTTGCTTCAAAAATGTGATATTAGCTACCTGTTGATTTGTTACAAGAACGAAAAAATGTTTGAAGGGCAAGGAAATGATCAGGTTCCTTAGTATTTTCTTAAGCTTCCTCACATTGCACACATACGTATACTTCGCTACTACTTATTAAAATCTAGTGGAATCATACGCATCAGTTATATTTTGTTTATGAGCGTTGCTTTTTACAATAAGTATGATCAAAACTACTGAAGAATCGCTGTTACTAGTCACTGATCATGTGTATAATCAAATATTTTTTTTGTGCATCAGTTTGGCTTTAGATCTCGTGCTTTCAACCTCGTGTGTCCTGAAAAAAACACTTACGTTTTTTTTTACTTCTTTTTATAAATTTTTTTTATCACAAACCTAACTGCACAGGTTGCATTGCTTGCCAAAGTAAGCTTCATAACGAGTATACGATCGCTGGTACACTTGAATTAATATTTAACAAGGCAAATTCCCTCAACTTGGGTAATACATTTGACTAACTTTTATGCACCGGCAACACATTAATTAGCGAAACATCAAGGCAAAGAAGAAAAAAAATCCTCTTCGTAAACTAAAAAAAAAAAAAAAAAAAAAAAAAAAAAAAAAAAAAAAAAAATAGCGACAATATGGAGCTCCACCTACTGGAATAATGGACTGAAAATACGTTTATATTTATTTTCTTTACGAGTGATGAGGCGTCACCGGGCGAGCAGCGAACGAAGCCCCTAATCCAACATGCCTGTTCGTCACTAATGGATTTTATGGGTCGGCTGCTGCCTATGTAATTTGCAGCATTTTATTTCACGTCTCTGACATTCCAACATCAAAACACGCTTTGCCGCCGTTCTCCCCTCCCCCCTCTGTCCCCTCTACCATGCAATACTCCAAAACCGGACTTAATCAATGCAAGTTGTCACGCTCCCCCCCTCCCACCCTCTCCCCCTCACACCTACAAAAAGTTAACTCTCTATTATTTCCCTTAATAAATAACAATGAATGAACTAATGTTATTTTGAATTATGAAAATACAGCAGCTTGCAGAACATACATTGGTTTGGGTAATGTATTCGTGTGTGATGATTGTTACTCTTTACGGGAAAGTAGTGCGTGAATATATAAGAGAATAGTGTGTGTGTGTGTGTGTGTGTGTGTGTGTGTGTGTGTGTGTGTGTGTGTGTGTGTGTGTGTGTGTGTGTGTGTGTGTCTAGGAGCAATAACAACAACCAGACCATTTTCTGATCACCAAATGGACTTCAAAACAAAAAATCACCTATCACCCAATTACATGCATTCAGGAGAGAGAAGGGAGGGCGGGGCTTCTTTGTCAAGTTACTGTGAACTGTGTAACTACGTATTCTCCGCCATAATCTTCCTGTCCTTGGCTTAAGACTCCAAGTACTAACATGAATGACTGGGATAACTAGGAGTAAGTAGAATAACAAGACTGTCTTATATATTGGACCTCCACTAGTCACCTACAGTTAATAGTCTTCATCTTAAATCACCAGTACAAATATCCAGTTCCTCTTACACATTCGTAATCTTTTTCAGTTCATAGTATTAGTATCTGATCCCTAATTCTGATCCATGGTCTCAATTACTAGATTTCAGTCCCTAACATCCATTTTCAAGTCCCTTAATGCTTGCTCTAAGTACCCTAAGGTCACAGGCCGAGGAAGATGTATGCTTCAGTGTGGAACAGCTTAAACACGCCCTGTAGAGGGTAATGTTTATCTCTCATTAGTTGCACGCGTTTCCACTTGGCCTGTTTCTCAACGCCGCTTATGATAATTACTCTGCTTCCCTTACACACGGCGATGCAGGAGTAATTCCAACGTGACATTACATCGTAGTGATCCATTATGCATTCCTTCCATGTTTATGTTATGAGCTGTGTGTGTGTGTGTGTGTGTGTGTGTGTGTGTGTGTGTGTGTGTGTGTGTGTGTGTGTGTGTGTGTGTGTGTGTGTGTGTGTGTGTGTGTGTAAAGATGAGGACACTGAAGCGTAGTTATAGAATTAAGTCTTTTTTTATAGTTTGACTTTTTTCAAAACTAATCTTCGTGATTTAATGTGCAGCTCATTTTCCATGGTAATAAGGTTTATGAATAAGACATGAGTGTGCAGACTCTTTTGACGCGGCAGTAAGGTAATGGTAACGTGATAATGTAGGAATGAACCCAAAAAAAACACGGAATGCGCAAGTACATGAAAATTGGATTCCGTCGAAATTAATACCTTTCGAATTTCTAAACAAAAAAAACAAAAACAAAAAATATGAAACAACTGATTATACGTTAATTCTCTTCATACCTTCATTTCTCTGCTATCTCTGCTATCTATCTAACGCTTCGCCTGTCACCTTTCAACACCATCTCTATATATTTACATTTTCTCTATCCCCTAACACCACTGCTTTATTCCATTCTCTTCATCCCTTCGCTTTTTTTTTCCCTCGTCTCCCTTCAACACTTCCTCTTCTCACCCACCAGCACAGAAAGCTCGGCAAAACGTGTAAAGTGGGAGGCTCTTAACGTGTGACCAACCCTCATCTTTTTTTTCCTTTCCTTTCACTCCCTCCTTACCTTCCTCCCTCTCCTCTCTTTTGCTTTTCTCTCTCCCTCCGAACCTCTTTTTCACCCTTCCTATATCCACAGACCCTTTCCTTCCTTCCTTTCTTCCTTCCTTCCTTTCTTCTTTCCTCTCTCTCTCTCTCTCTCTCTCTCTCTCTCTCTCTCTCTCTCTCTCTCTCTCTCTCTCTCTCTCTCTCTCTCTCTCTCTCTCTCTCTTTCTCTCCCTTTCCCGAGAAACCCCTCAGGCTGAACGCGGTTCCTTCCGACAGGATAATGCCTTCAGCCGCCACCGCTCAACCACTAATGCAACGCAGGATAAAGTGGCTTGCTAGCGCAGGAGAAGCTGAAAAAGATACGAAGATAAATATAATTTCTTCAATGACATATATCTTACAGTGAATGTCGCCTACACCACACCTGTTATCATGCCCACACCACACCTGTTATCACGCCCACACCACACCTGTTATCACGCCCACACCACACCTGTTATGACGCCCACACCACACCTGTTATCACGCCCACACCACACCTGTTATCACGCCCACACCACACCTGTCAAACTCACACTACACCTGTCGCCCTATACCTGGCACACATCACGTTCACACACAAAACTCATTTCTTTCAAACAATGCCATCCCTTCCTGCTCCTCCTCCCTTACTTACCTCTCCATCTCGTCCTCCTCGTCCTCCTCCTCCACTAAACACTCCAAGCACCCTATCTTGGGAATATTTATTCAGGTGATGTCCCAGAGGCGCCTCTACAAGAATTAATTAAATCTATTGTATAGCGAAGTAATGCAATTAACGAGAGGAGCTTCCACCATCCCCCTCCCCCCCTCCTTCCCCTTCTTTCCCCTTCCTTCCTCCATGCTGCCACACAAGAGCGTCGCCCAAAAGCCTGACGGAGCGAGATTGAATTTTCCTGAGCTCGACTTTCTAATCACAACCAATCAAAATAATCGTGGGTAGGCGAATTCTTGAAAAACGACCGCAATTACAGCCCAGACAATCACGAAGTGTGTGTGTGTGTGTGTGTGTGTGTGTGTGTGTGTGTGTGTGTGTGTGTGTGTGTGTGTGTGTGTGTGTGTGT
>JAXIVD010004731.1:0-5000 GCA_036785275.1 Cancer borealis | reverse complement strand
AATTTGGTGGATGTGAGGCAAAGGAAAGGTGTTTAGACGGGGTAGAGGTGTGTGTATCTGTGGTGGAGTGATAGGGTGAGTATGACCAGTAGAAGTGTGTACTGCTAAGGCTTAGTAAAAAATGATGTGAAATGAATAACTTGTAGTAGGTTAATGTGGCTTGTAGATGGTGTTGGTAATAATGACTGAATGATTCAATGATAACTGAAGGACACGAACACAGGTCAAACAGAAACAAAATAGTCACATTTTCAAAAAGTACAAAGGAGTAAAGCCGCAAGTCAAACAAATGAACGCAGAGATTTACCAGGAAAGCCAACGAATAAAAAAAACACTTGCTAACAATAAACAAAGTATTGTCAGAAAATCAGGAAGTAACATATCAAAAATACAACTTGCAAAATATAAACTTGAAGCGGAACTTAATCAACTCAGAAAACATTAATAATATCAACGGGTACACTTCACATTTTCTTGCAGGTGTTCATGACTCGACTCTATTTCTGTGGCATCTGACAGACGACCTTTCCAAAAAGAATATTGGAATCTTTTGTGGAAATGCTACAGAGCGCTTGGTTTCTATCTGTGTTTCATCTCGACGAAGGTAACATTGGTTTCAGTGTTTCAAAGGTATTTCTTTTTTTTATCAGCCTAAGACCACTTCTCTCCAACACAACAATCATATTTTCTACAATAATGAATAACTACACCTCTCACTACATTAACTATCATTGGTATATTGTTTGCGTAACATTACAACGGAAATTCCTCATGCTACCTCCTGTAAAGATATTTCCGATGAAAACAGGTGATGTAAGCCTTCTGAAGTGAACTATTTTACCAGTCTAAGGCTTGTATATATATCTGTTACTTGTATGGAACGGTTCTATGCCAATAAAAATACGAGAGAAATCTAAGGTTCACTTGTTGTTTTATCATTTGTCATAGCTATTTAAATTTGTTCCCTCTCCTCGATGCCTTCGTTGTTACATCACTGCACCACGTACTATCATGTGCCGCGATTGCAACACACATACACTGTTCTGATATTCCACTGTATGCCTCTGCCTCTCACGCTGCTTCACTCCACGATCCTGAATACACATTTCCATATCTATTGTGTTCATCTCTAATAGGAGAATACACTAAGATAATTATTACATTCACTGTGCTATAAGATTAGATTACATGCACATGGGACAGTCTTAAATGAGAATATAATATCTATATCTTCTGAATTCAAGGTTACTTCTGCAAATACTTTAATAGGAATCTTAATTGTCGTTATAAACCAACATCAACGATAATATTTTTTCTGTACTACATTTATAGGTGTTCTTAGGGATGCCTGCAGTTATTTTTCTTCTTTTTTTGATGCTAAAGAAAACGAGTCATGAAACCACTTAATGCCACCCCTTATAAAAAGAGAACGTAGGAGAGAACTAGACAACCCACCAAAACACAAGATCAATTTAGTCTCCCAGGTGTCTTGATACTCCCACTTGAAGGCATCGCACAACCTTGACCTTGAAGCAGCAGGCATCATGGGAAAGCTTCAAACTGTGCAACGGAGAGATTTTGGCATTACAGTGATGATGATAATGATGATGATGATGATACTAATTATTATGAAAAAGTGATGGTGACGCTGATGATGATATAGGAAGATAGGTAGAAAAAGACGTCTAGATAAGGTAGACATAATTTATTGATGACAGATAATAGTCAGTAGACGAAGGTAATGTATTTGACTGAAAAAAATTGTTATTAGTCCAAAATTTTGTCTGCTTGCCTGCCTGCCTACCTGCCAGTCTGCCTCACGAAATTAATAAAGTAAGGTTCATGACGTAATTTCTCCGTTTATGTTGCCGGTTCTCTAGTTATTACGTCATTACCGGCACCAGCAGCGGCCCAACGGGAAAGGACAAAAACTAAACCTGCATTGCCATTTTAAACAGACGGGCACGTAAGCAAACAAAAAGAAACACCCACAGCCACACAAGACGAGAGAAAGGTCTGCTCGCATACACACACAGACAGACATATAAACCGATCGGACAGGTTTTACAAATTGTACTTTTTTTCAGCCAAACATAATATTGATTTTCCTTTATTGTCACTTTCTTTTCCATCACGACAGGCAAAGGTATCCATAACCATCTTCGTGAGAGTCAAGCCACACTGTTAGTTTCTCTTAAGTTTATCCAACAAATTAGAGAGACAGATATTTCTATGAGAATAAGGCTTATTCAATTTCACGATGAGTTTATTGACGTTCACACACGGGATTATATCAAATTTGTGATTGTGGTGGTGGTGGTGGTGGTGGTGGTGGTGGTGGTGGTGGTGGTGGTTGTGGTGATTGTTGTGGTGGTGGTAGAAGGTGAGTGGTGGTATTGTGGCAGTGTGGTATTGTTACGCGTATGCATCTTTTATCTACTTTTACCCTGAAGCCATTTTACGAAGCCTGCACATCATTGTCGTACTGCTGCCAATCTTGAGCCACTAAGAAGCGTCCAATGCCTTCATGATTCATTGAACAGACACATATACCTTCTCAACAATACAGACGCACCAAGGCTCTGCTAACACTGTCTGGGAAGAAAGCGTTAGGTTTTTTTACGTGTTCAGATAGATCAATAAATGTAATAAATGATTCCTGCATTATCACATCTACTCTACAGATTGTCACTGCGGGTTGTCTTCCTACTTATTTTAAACCATTTCTATCATTAAGTCGATGTTGTCTAATGTGGTCGAACATAAGGAAACACAATGGAAGTGAAGTTAATACATATATGATTCTGAGTAGCTCGCTAAGACAAGAATTCGTACCCGGAAGCACGCTGTTAAGAGTCTGCGCCACCACCTTCACGTGGTCACAAAACAACTAAAACAACAACATTCAATACAAAACAGGGTTCACTGTTTCATGCAGAGGGTTCAGATAATGACCCACTTAAAAAATAATTGCAATTACATGCAACTAAGCAACAGAAATTGAGGTTCTATGCCTTTTAATTATGTAGTTGGTGATAAGCTGATATCTTGCTTTTTCTGCATGCTTTCATCGGGAATACACTTTTTAGAAGAGGAGCAAAGAAAAATATGTATATATAGGTGTGTGTGTGTGTGTGTGTGTGTGTGTGTGTGTGTGTGTGTGTGTGTGTGTGTGTGTGTGTGTGTGTGTGTGTGTGTGTGTGTGTGTGTCGGACAAACATACATCCCTGACGAACAGTTCCCTTCATATTATTACTTCGAAAAGTCAGTGAACAAATGAATATAGTTATGTATACGCTTTTAAAGGAAATAGTTTTCCCTTACATTTATGCATTCGCTCTTTACATATGATGTGTTGAGCACTTTGATAATAATGATATCAATAATAATAATAATGATAATAATAATAATGATAATAATAATAATGATAATAATAATAATAAATAATAATTAAATGACAATAAGTTAAATGATAAAAAGTGAAAGACACAAAAACAGTACAACCCTTAATGATAACAATACAATAGTGTCGTTGCAATTAGAGTCATTTTAACTAACCAATAATAAGCACAACGTTCATCTTCAAATAAAATAACGAAACTCAAAAATTGCATAGTGATTCTGTATGATATCCTACATACACACACACACACACACACACACACACACACACACACACACACACACACACACACACACACACACACACACACACACACACACACACACACACATATTTACTCGTTACAGGTACATAATACACTGCGTGGATACACAGGCACATGTTACTGTTAGTTGCGTTGCATTCACACACTGCTCGCCTCGTTACTCTCACTGCTGCCTCCCTACTAGAATGACGGATATTTTTTCTCTCTAAAAACGTTATAGAAACAGTACCCAGGTGTGGAAGAAGGGTGTACTTTAGAACACACACACAAACACACACACACACACACACACACACACACACACACACACACACACACACACACACACACACACACACATGGTTTAGTAATGGTAGGTGTGAGTTGTGGTTATGGGGAAGTTCAAACCAACAACAACAACAACAACAACAACAACAACAACAACAACAATAACAACAACAATATTGACAACAAAAACGACGATGATGATAATATAATGATTATGATAATGATGATGAAATTTATCCTCTGCTATCGCTTTTTCCTTTAAAGATAAATATGCAGAGAACTGTGAGTTATGGTACGTCATCCTTTACTGTAATTTTTCCAATTTAATTCCGCTAATTTGGCAATATGTAGAAAGTATAAAATTATTTTCACTTTCAATATTTACTCTTGAAGTTGACCAAGCACAGGGTCGTGAAGTGGGAGGGGGAGGGGGGAGAGGTAGTATTAGGGGGAGGAATAAGGGGAAGAGGGTGGGAGTGGGGGAAGTAGGAGGGGGAAGGAGTAGAGGGAGGGGTTGGGAGGAAGTGGGATGGGAAGGGGTAATGGGAAGGGGTAGTGGGAGGGGGAGGAGGTGGGTTCATGTGTGTTAATTTCATCATCCAGAAGCCCAAATCCTGGAAAACGTCATAGACAAGTCCAGGAATATTTCACAATTTTCTTTTCTTAATGTTGATTTTATTTCCAGGTAAAAAAAAATAACAACGTATTTTTTTTTTGTGTTGCTACTAAATAAACAAAATTTATCTCTTCTATGAAACCAACGTAGTAAATTATAAAAGTGTTTGCTACCTAAACGTTGTCACCACCCATCACCATCTATCAGTACTCTTACTACCCATCACCATTGCTCACCTTCCATCACTAACGTTCAATACCCATCACCATCCATCAATCATTTCATCACTATACACCACCATCCATCACCATCACCTCCATCACTGACTACATCTAATAATCATAGCTATCCATTGCCGTCCATCACCACTTACCTTCACTACTATCACAATCACCACAATCATCACCTCCCAATCAACACCAGTTCCAAAGACGACGGAGTATCAGAAC
>JAXIVD010004730.1:15000-25000 GCA_036785275.1 Cancer borealis | reverse complement strand
AAATTGCCCGTTAAGTGGAGGGTTAATTGTTTCTAAAAATAAAACCGCTACGTAATTTATGATATCAGAGAAAATATGAAAGTATAGACACATAAGTCATTTCATCTACATTTCTGTTTCCTGGTAACTTGGTTCAATATTCAATAGATGTACAAATGAAGCTCGCTTTCACCAAAGGTATTAGCGAGGGAATGAGCATTTCTCAGAACAATTTATTCATGATTCTGCTCAAACAGCCATTTCAGAACAGCAAAATGCGACAAAAATCTTTGTTGGTGTTTCATCTCCACCTCATTTTACCAGGTGGAAACTCTGCTTTTCTAAACGTAACGAGTCTTTAGTCTGGCCCAGCGTGCGCACCTCTCAAACGCCGGGAAGAAATTTACAACTTGCTTGTACTCGGAACAAAATCAATACAAAAAATAAAATAATTCTACTTGCCTCTTCTTCCATGCCAGCCACAGCGACGGAAGCCTAATAAAACCAGACAGGCAGACATATAAACACCCACCCACACCCACACCCACACCCACACACACACATACCAGACAATAGACATAATACACAGACACATACACACATATCAGACAAAACACACACACACACACACACACACACACACACACACACACACACACAGACACAGACACAGACACAGACACACACACACACACACACGGGACATACCGCACCACCAGACTTACACATTGAAACCACACACACACACACACACACACACACACACACACACACACACCACAACAAAGAGAGATAAAACATAATAAAAGAAAAGGAAAGGCAAAACAAAGGGACAGACAGACAATTAGTCAGCCAGACACAAGCCACCAGATAGCTAGAGAAGCAGACACTCGCCCGCCAGGATAAAACACTAATCGATGACGCCACCAGACACCCGCGACCGAGATATGCACGCCAGTAGACCACCAAAAATTACCACTCACAACTAAACTGAAGTTTTCCCCAACCGTCATTCCGCCCTGCCTCGCCCTGCCCCGCCCTGCCTCACCCTGCCCCGCCTGCCGCCCCTGCAAGGAGAGCTGCATCATCGTCCCTTTGTATTACGACTTGACGGAGGAAGATAACCGTAATGAGGAGGAGGAGGAAAAGAGGACGAGTAATCATTATTTTATGTTTATTTTTACCTTGATAACCAATCAGTTTGTCAATGAATGAAAGGTGTAATTCACCATGAGTCTGGATGATAACGCGCTTGATTCATGATCGTCCGCTTTTAACCTTCCCAGTGTGTGTGTGTGTGTGTGTGTGTGTGTGTGTGTGTGTGTGTGTGTGTGTGTGTGTGTGTGTGTGTGTGTGTGTGTGTGTAAGCGACAGGTCATAAGAGCCAAGAGGCGGCGTAATATCATGGTGTGAAATCCAGTGTAAATGTGATCCTGGACATGACTCATATGTAGTACAGTGAGGGACTCGCCGGGGATTCGTACATCATTCCCGCCTCTCAACCTGCTCCATCTTCCTCACGCAATTTGGCTCGGCTGCGTTCCTCTTTATTCTCTTGCCTTGCATTCATCTCTCTCTTTATTGTTTTCTCTTTCCAGTATTTGCTCCGAAATGATACGTTTTTCCACTGGCTTTGTTCACATTCCGTATTGTTTCTTTTTTTTTTTTGTCTTTTCTTTCATTTATTGTGCGTGTTCTCTTTGAGTCAGTAGTTTCCTTTGTTCTTAACTCCACCCCCCTCAACGCAACTCTTTCTCCTTCTACCTTTCATATCTCTTTGGAGTGTTATTGTTCCTCGAGACTGTTGTGTCTAGGGAAGTGGCCTTGTCTCGACTATCCATTAATGCAATCTTGACGTTTCTCCTCTTATCGTACTCTCTCTCTCTCTCTCTCTCTCTCTCTCTCTCTCTCTCTCTCTCTCTCTCTCTCTCTCTCTCTCTCTCTCTCTCTCTCTCTCTCTCTCTTTCTCTCTCTCTCTCCTCACACACACACACACACACACATACGTCCACTTCCTTGGAATGATGAGTGTTGGGGAGACGTTATTCATATCGCACGCCAAGTTAGGGGAAGAGGGAACGATCACCACGCCCACCACAGCCAGACACTATTCAGGTCTCGTCAGGACTCAACTCCCTCCCCCCGCCTGACGGCTCGTATTGATAGCAGACATTAATATTAATGGTACCATACATCAATATTTATGCCAGCCTGCAAGGTAGTACAGCCAGCCAGTAGCCTCACCCAAGCCACATCCACCTACAACATCCCCAACATGACATACTAACAGGCAGACTCCACCGCCACACCAAGCAAGACACTAAATTCACCGTGTTCAGGCTAGACACCCAGGGCCGCCTGCTTGGCCGGGGCTCTCCCCTTCCTATCCCCCGTTCCCCTCTACATGAGACTCTCTGACCCCGCTCCTGGCACGCCCCCTGCCCCGTATTCCAGGACGGGGCCGGACGATGAAAAGAGGCATATATTTCACCAGTGACGCTAGCGGCGGATAGGGAAGGTTGATGGTGGTATTCCGAGAGGCCGCTGGACGGATGTCTGGCTTCCACGTCACCGGAGACGATTTAACTTCAACATCGCACCGAGCACTGTGGCGATGGATGTATCTCCGCACCACCACCACCACCACGCGCACTCAGCTGCAGCTACACAGGCATACATTATTGACTGTCTCCCTGGCGACCAGAGACAACTACGTTTTTCGGCGAAACCTTTCACACAGGAAGTGATCTTTCCTTAAAAGGGTGAATAATCGTATTGATCTTAAAACACAAGAATTTCATTCATTCCTAGCTAGCGTCCAAGACTGGTCGGCGCCTCACCTTCAGGCCTATTGAGGGAAAGAAAGAGTGAGTGTCCGCGAGGGAGGAAAGATTACACCTGGCCACTTTATTGTTACATCCATTACCAAGGAGGAAAACATGAAAGCTGTTAACATTAATCAGCTCGAGACGAGGGAAGAGGGAGGCAGCAGTGGTGTCTGGCTGGTGGCGGCGGCGGCGCGCTACCATCCCCCACCAGCTCCGAGCCGCCTGTGAGCCTTCATTTGGCTTCAGGGCCACAGCCAGACAGCCAGACGGTCCCGACGTTGCCAAATGTACAATTTCTGCTTCTGTCTGACCCAGTTACTATATTCTTCCTTGTGTCTCTTACAAAAAGAGCAGACTGTTGAAAATGTTCCCATAATTGCATTGACTGTAGCACATTTCCCAACGACTGTGTTCGCCATAATCTAATACTCCTAACATCTATTTTCCTTCTGTTATCTTCCTGCCCCCGACCGACCTGCTCGCTATGACGGCAACATCGCCAGACAGGTCGATAGGTTGCATGTTAGTCAGCTATGGCGAGACGGGGTACGATAATCATCACCTTTTGGGATCTACTCTGGGATTTGTTTGACTGCACGTCTGCGGGGGATGATAACACAGCCCTGCCCACCGCTTGGTCAACCACGCCAACACGAATACCGACCAGCTGCGCAGGAATGCAGAGATAAGGTAAAATACCACCTATGAAAAATACGCCATCCAGCCAACCAGTCCACCCGACAAATCATAACGTGAAGTCGCTCGGCATGATGTATGGAGACGCCGTGTCCTTCCTCAGCTCTATTCCCCTCCCCCCGCCCCCTCTGGTCTCCTTGTTCCTTCAGCTAAGGTGTCCAACGGCGGCAAGCTTCGTGGGCGACTGTAAGGATATACAGCATCACAGGCTATTTATTATTTTTTTTTTCCTATTCTGTTGTATTTCATCCCTGCATGCACATCACTGCCCTTCGTGAAGTGAAAATGTGAATAACCATGGAAAAAATGTTTGTGCTTTATCACACACACACACACACACACACACACACACACACACACACACACACACACACACACACACACACACTTCTAAGAGTAGAGGGATCATTGTTATTAGTGTCACAGCTGTCACGTTCACCACCAGCCACAGAGCGTCTGCAACACCCCCAATCTTTATCCCCCCTAAACACACTCTGCTGCCCACCACTACCACCACCACCACCACCAAGACTTTTCCTTTCACCAGACAGATGCGTTTTCCCCTCACCAATCAACCACCACCACCACCGTTCACTCCTTCATAACCGATTGGTCGGATGTCAACAACCATTTCGACTCAGTTCAATTCCAATCGGTCTTTGAAAATCTTGCACCATATATAGTAATTCATAATTCAAGCAAACGCTGGCATGACATTAGATATAAATAATGACATTATTTTTCCCAGTGTGCAGAACGTCACCGTCTTAGGTAACTTCCCCGTCTGGCAGCGGCGGTGCTTGCTACACGCTCGCGTCTTGCTCACTCCCACTCGGAGCGGCACGCGCGAGCCCGCCGTTACCCCGCCAAGGTTAGTGTGCGCGTCCCTGACATTCACGGAAGCACCACCGCTGTTACTACCACGTTCCCGTCAGCAAAGTGTACGACAACTTACCCTCAGCCTCTCCACCTGGGTCGCAACGCTGCTTGACAAGCTCAACTCACCTGGAAAGACAGAAAAAATAATTAACAAATGCAAAGTCTTCAAAGGAGTAATACCAAGGACTGAATATATGAAATTTCACCCCCACTCAAAAAAAAAAAAAAAAAAAAAAAAAAAAAAAAAAAAAAAACGCCCCGCCTCGACAACTTTCACTTGTGCTCACCGATTGCCTTGCAGCTGGCGCCAGGGAGTGGCTACAACGGCGGCTTTTCAGACAATACGTGGCGCTGTGTTGTACTGGGCACCGAACATGTCACCTGGGTCATCAGGCCAACGGAACCACCACTCCAAGCCAGAAAAGTTATTATTTTTTTTCTAAAGGTTTGGTATGCTGCAGCCAAATTAAAATTATTTTTCCTAAAGGTTTGGTATACTGTCATCAACCAATGGTATATTTTTCTTCTTCGTGTTCTTCTTTGCTGAGGATATTTATCTGTCTACAAAACCTGTGAGTTATCACGAAGTTATTTTACGAACTCGAAAATTAACACTGCCAACTTAGATTTCGTTAATAAAAATGAGTGGTAATATTTTTCCTTGAGCTACTATACCTACTAGCTCATAAATGATCGTCGACTTTGAATTACATTTGTTATTTCATTCGAGTGACAGGTGCTGCACTGAACCGCACATTTGTATTAGTACACTGAGCAGACGCTCGCTATAAAGGGAGACTCCTGATGGGTAAACATTCTATTTTCACTGCGCCTGCGTCAGGTCACGTGAGGTCCGCGATAAGAACTAAGACCTTGAGGAAAAGTTGCCCATTCATCTGGACTGGCAGGCGGCGTTGAGAGGCCCGCTGCCCACTGCCCGCTGCCCGCCCGCCACCTGCGTGGTCAACACTGGCGCGGGGCATGGCGCGACACAACACAAGGCCGTCCGTCATAGCGTCGGGCAGGAAGCGCACGTGGCGGGTCAGGGCCTCGTGAAAATTGGTTAAGTTCATCATTTCCACTGAATGACTTATGACTTCGATAAATGTCATCCATAACACTTGTTTAATTATCCTGAAGCTCTTTTCTGTAGATACATAAACCAATTCGTATAATAATGTTGACAGTGACGAAATAACTGATTTTGATGAATATCCGGAAAGTGGAATTAAACATATCAATAACGGGTTATGTGGATGATTGTGCAAGTGTGCTGCAACACACACACACACACACACACACACGCACACGCACACGCACACGCACACGCACACGCACACGTACACGTACACGCACACGCACACGCGCGCACGCGCACACACACACACACACACACATTTATTCTCTCTCTCTCTCTCTCTCTCTCTCTCTCTCTCTCTCTCTCTCTCTCTCTCTCTCTCTCTCTCTCTCTCTCTCTCTCTCTCTCTCTCTCTCTCTCTCTCTCTCTCTCTCTCTCTCTCTCGTGCCGGTAAATCATCAGTATGTAAGTCAACTAGTCAAGGAAATGAGTGTACAAATAATATTAATAACAACTAGAAGCTACACGACACGAAAACACAACTTCAAAAACACTTCCACTGAAACCGTACAAACTGTATGCGTGGACTTATTACCACCACCACCACCACTACTACTACTACTACTACTACTACTACTACTACTACTACTACTACTACTACTACTACCAGTTTCTTGATGATTCATGAAGTAAGAGACGAGGAAAGGTAAAAACAGATGCCGATCTTGTGAGTGTGATGGGGTAAGGGAAGAAGGGAGGAAGGGAGGGGGTAAGAAGGAAACTGCAGTGTGATGAAAGAAGAGGTGGTGGTGAAAGGTCTTGTTTAGTGTACATATGCCGTGGTTACTTAAGTGGTGAGCCGTGCGTGATGCAGTGGTGTGCTGGATATATGTTTTAACTTAAATGATCGATACCTACCTCTAACCAGCCCGTCCCCTCAAGTTCCCCACCCAGACACATATTTTATATTCCTTCCTGCATGCTTAACCAAGGCCGGGTGGAAAAAAAATGTACACACAGAAAAGATGAATAGTACTTAATTACATCGCATGTAACGTGGAAATCAGCAAAATATATGAGAGATATAATAAGACAATGCAAATAAGTATATAGATAAATATGCATAGTGAAGCGAGGTTCTGGGGTGGGGTGTGTGAGAGGTTGTGGGAGACAAGGGTGAGGGTGGCAAAGGGGTAGAGGGAGGCAAAAGGGGCCCATGCAGGATAGCTGATGAAAACAAAGCAAGGGATTCTCCCCTAACGGACAAGAACCAATTTAGAATGAATGTATGAAGCAAGACACCAGGGTAGGGCCGGGAGGGGAGGAGGTAGCCAGGTGGGTGGGACAGGACAAGACAGCTACATCTTGCACACAACACTGTAATACAAACGCTAAGCTTATATACCACTTTCTCACTGTAGTACACTTGGACATCCTTAACCCTTCACGCCACCACACCCAAACACTACGATTGAAAACATCCAAACTGCCGTGAAATTCTAGTACATAAAAGGACTTCTTAAAATGAAGTGTGAGCACTTCACCAACACCAAACAAGTGCGGCACCAAGATAGATAAGATCACCAATTACATTCAGGGACACAGGCCACTTCTAACGCCATATTTTCAGGTCTGCTGCTAATGTAAGAGTGATTTTGATTTTCTTTAACAATGAACGAGTCTGTTGACGTGAGGACATGACGGTGCAACGTGAGCTTCAACAGTTATGTGTGTGTGTGTGTGTGTGTGTGTGTGTGTGTGTGTGTGTGTGTGTGTGTGTGTGTGTGTGTGTGTGTGTGTGTGTGTGTGTGTGTGTGTGCGTGCGCGTGTGATGAAAAATCTAGTATATGAGATGAAATAAGGGGAAATTTATATAAATTAATGAAAAGAAGACAAAGGCAAGAAACGAGGAACATGTTTGGGCAGACGAAGCCATTGTTTTTGTGTATTAAAGGAAATTTGGTCATTGCATCACAGGATAAAGTGAATATTGAGTTCTTTAGATACAATGAGAGAGGGAGAGAAAATATGTATAAAAATTTCACGCCCGAAAACTGTAGAGAGCAAATGTGTGTGTGTGTGTGTGCGTGTGTGTGTTTCCATGAGACTCGCAGAAGAACAAGTCAAATTTGGACTACTAATGCGCAAGAGATAAACGAAATAAAGTCTACGGATATAGAAAACCAGCATTCAGAGGTATTGATTGGTCCAGTTTTTTTTTTCTTCTTTCATATACGCGTTCAAAGTGATTTCGTGTAACATCTGGTCCTTGGCATTTTGTGTTGGTTGTCAAGTTTTAGTTAACGTTCCATCAGTCATTGTGTTACTTACTCGTGACGGTGTGACGGTGTGTGTGTGTGTGTGTGTGTGTGTGTGTGTGTGTGTGTGTGTGTGTGTGTGTGTGTGTGTGTGTGTGTGTGTGTGTGTGTGTGTGTGTGTGTGCGCGTGCGTGCGTGTGTGTGTGTGTGTGTGTGTGTGTGTGTGTGTGTGTGTGTGTGTGTGTGTGTGTGTGTGTGCGCGCGCGCGCGCGTGTGATCTCTGTCTGTCTGTATCAATCTATCTATATATAAATAGATAAACAGATAGATCAATATAGATATTTGATGGATAAAAACTGACACATATAGATAGACACACACACACACACACACACACACACACACACACACACACACACACACACACACACACACACACACCGTACTGACTGTCATACACGTCCCTGCGTTGAAGACCTACGTACGTACCCAACGCCGTGTACAGCGCGAGGCTATGCACGTTGAAGGTCATTTTTATCTTTGTTGCCTTCCGTCTCGGCACTTGGGGTCCTGTCTCGAAACTGCACATTCCGCGTAGGTCGAGGTGTGGGCGCGGCGGACGGGAGCGCCGAAGGGCAGGCCGGGCGAGGGCAAAGCGTGCGGAGAGAGGGTTGCGGTGTACAAGAACTGGTCATCAGGTGTGTAAACTCTGACTTTATTGTTTAAGCGCTGTAAAAAAACTGAATTGGACTCGCAGCATCGTCATTCTCTCTCTCTCTCTCTCTCTCTCTCTCTCTCTCTCTCTCTCTCTCTCTCTCTCTCTCTCTCTCTCAATCTCTCTCTCTCTCTCTCTCTCTCTCTCTCTCTCTCTCTCTCTCTCTCTCTCTCTCTCTCTCTCTCTCTCTCTCTCTCTCTCTCTCTCTCATTTTTGGTCTCTTCATTTTGCAAAGGCATGGTGGGATGGAAAATAACACCATCTTCTTTGGACTTAAATCTTACATAGTAAAGTTGGCTGCATCGAGTCTGTTCTGTTTGAGTGTTCCCAGTCTTGGAAAACTAACCAAACATGCATGCTTGATATTTGTTATTTTGATTCTATCTGATCTCACTGAACAGAATTGATGCGACAATGCAAATATTGACTCTATAGTAATATTTGTTTAACGTTAACGTGTTTTCTAGAGGGACGAATTTTTATATTGAAGTAGTGCATTGCATCACTCACTGAAAAATAAAAGCATTGTTTACTTTGAATCTGTGTGACAAATACACAATCACGATTGCTTCATTTTGGTTCTAGAGACACGTCCTCAAGTGTGAGGGAACACGTGTGGTTTGTACTACGTCTCCTAAACAATGAATATTCAAATCGTTCAATTCCCATTGCAGATTTGGATGATTTCTTTTACATATTTCATTATATTCAGTCATTATCCATTCAGCACATAAAAATTACTTTTAAGGAAGATGGTGACAGATAGATCAAACCATCGAGGCTTCAACAAGGTGTCTAAAGGAACACATAAGCCTGAAAGAATGGAATGTAACATTTTTTGATTATGAAAACGATGATGCTCTTTACACACAGCAGATCGAGTAATAAGTGTTGACTGTAACTAGTTCCTTGCATCACACACAACCTCAATTCTTCGTTCGTTCTTTCGCACGACTATCAAGAGCCTGGCAGCCTTCCGCCGCAGCCACCGTCTGTCTCCTCTCTACATCCGCGTGGAGGAACAAGGTGGGACCAAAAACTTGATCTTGATTCTGGTCATGCCACACAGGAGAACATTAAGTGAAGTAAGATTAATGGCTGCTAAGCACGCCAAATTAAAAACAAAAAGTAGCCAGTAAATACGCGACCAAAATTGACCTTTCCAACGCCTACTGCTGTGCTGCATCATAAGTGAGCTTTTAAAAAACACTTGCTGAAGACTTGTGAAGGTTCCCCGCATGGAGGCACGAGGCACGAGGCACGAGGCGGCGCTCAATGATACTCACCGGCGCGGTGGGTGGATGAAAGAAGTCCTCAGGTTCCATCCCGTCGACAAAGATGATTCGATGAGAAAAAGAAAAGGCTTCAGTATCGCAGTTAACTTCTCAGAAGGAAAACGACGCGCTGCTTTGCTTCTATTTCTTTTTCTTCTTCGTTTGCATGTGTTTTGCAGCAAGTATCAAAGTGGAGTGCTGGAAGGCGAGGTGGTGGGTGCTAGATCACAGCCTTCCTTCCCGTTCCTGGACGCCGCGCTTCAGTCTGCTCAATGGGACGGAGCGATGGTGCT
>JAXIVD010004730.1:7500-10000 GCA_036785275.1 Cancer borealis | reverse complement strand
GTGCCGCAAGTCACCCTACGTACACCACTCTGTCACTGTATAATCACTCTTCCCCCATCCTCCTCCTCACCTTACCACCTCACACTAGTTGCAATCCCACAATCGAACAAAGAGCTTCTGACGTCTCTCACCCTTTCATTCCATTCCCTTATCGTCTCCAACTCACCCTACCAAACACTCTGTTCCAAGACGCTATTCACCCTATTACTTTATTTCTTCGGTCACCTCTCACCCTATCATTGCGTGCCTCCATCCTTAAGTCTCACGCAGCCATCCACTCCACTACTTCCATATCATTGCGTGCCTCCATCCTTAAGTCTCACGCAGCCATCCACTCCACTACTTCCATCATCCACTAACAGAACTTCTTAACATCGTCGTCATCCATGTAATATTTTTACAGATTTAGATCAACACCTTCAACACTTGCGTTTCGAGGGAAGGCCCATTAACTCTCCCGCATGACATCCGGCTCCATATTGGTACTCCCCAAAATGAGCGCTTGGAGGAGAGGGGAGGGGAGGGGGGATGAAGGTCATTGATACTCAGGCGATAGGTACTGAAGACATTTCATACTCAGGATATTTCCGCACCAGTCTTTTTGGTACTCAGACCATTTCCAACTCAAACCGTTTGTGACTCAGAGCAGTAAAGTGTATCTGGGAAGCACTAACATATGATATAAAATATATGAGAGATAATTCATTTATTATCTTCAAAATTATTCAAAATAAATATAAGAAACATATTGGTACCAATAAACAAAGAACAATAAGAATCTATGAAAAATAACCGAAATTACGAGTACAAAATTATTAGCTTATTTAATATTTCTTCTTGATTTCTTTGTTTATTATTGTTTTCTATGGTTTCTAAAATTATTATAGCTGTTTTCTGATTTCTATGTTTTTATAATGTTTTGTTTCTTATTAAGAAAAATAAATTAAAATTAAGAAATTATTTTGAGGTAACTTTTTCATTTTGCATAAATATTATATAAAATAAAGGGAGATAATGCATTTATTATCTTCAAAATAATTCAGTTAAATATAAAAGACATTGGTGAGTGACCAATGGATGACTCTTAATGGTTGCAACACCTGGCTGATTGGGTGTGGTTCCCTTGCTGATCTTACAACAACAACTAGTAGTACTAGTAGTAGTAATAGTAGTAGTAGTAGTAGTAGTACAAAGGAGTACAAAGGAAGAACAGACAGCAACAGTCCTACTGGACCTAACGAGGCTGTCTGTTTAGCTACACTACTACTACTATAATATCTACGTGATAGAGACAAAAGGACAGCAAAGTGGAAGGCTCCTCCCCACCCACCCCTCCCTCCAGCCGAAGCTGGCCGGAAGAGGAAGTGATACCATGTAGCATGAAAAAACTAACATGGAATTTAGTTAGGAAAGAAATAAAAAAAACAAGGAATAATCTATGCTAAAAAAAAATTATAATAAAATAAATAAATAAATAATTAAATAATAAAAAAAAAAAAAAAAAAAAAAAAAAAAAAAAAAAAAAAAAAATTACGCAGTAGTGAAATATTCGACTTGGTGAACAGATGCTAAGTGCTTATCGAGTTTTTTCTTAAATGATTCAATTGTAGTACTGTTAACGATTTGTGCTGGGAGAGAATTCCAAACATTTACGATTCTATTGAAGAAAAAGTGCTTCGCTTCATTTGATCTAAAGCGCTTACCAATGATCTTGAAGCCATTGTTACGGGTGGAGCTTGTGAGATCGGTAGTTACATAATCGTTTATGTTAATATTATCAAAACCATGGAACATTTTAAAAACCTCAATTAGATCCCCTCGTAGCCTACGTTTGGATAAACTGAATAAGTTCAGCTCCTTTAGACGTTCTTCGTAAGACTTGTTTCGCAGTCTTGGGATCATTTTAGTCATTCTTCTTTGTATTCTCTCCAGCTTATTAATCTTTTTTTTTTTTATAGTATGGTGACCAAAATTGAATGCAATATTCTAGATGAGAGCGTACGAGTGCATTATATAATGTAAGGATAACTTTTTCAGATTTATAATCAAAAGTTCTACCGATGAAACCGACCAGTTTGTTAGCATTTTTTTTTTACAACGTCTGAACAATGTTTATCTGGTTTGAGGTCGTTACTAATAGTTATCCCTAATTCTTTTTCATGGTTAACCTTGGAAAGTTCAGAGTCATTCATTGTATATTTATTGAATTGATTATTGCTACCGATATGCAAAACTTTACATTTATCAACATTAAATTTCATTTGCCATTTCTTTGACCAATTGACTAACATGTTGAGGTTTGATTGAAATTGTAGTTTATCGGCGGTTGTAGTTACTTTATTCGTTATTTTCGTATCGTCGGCAACTTTTGATATTTTACAAGTGAGGCCTTCATCAATATCATTTACGTAAATTAGATAAAGAATGGGACCAAGTACTGAGCCCTGTGGCACCCCGCTTTTAACGTCTCGCCAGTTAGATGATTTACCGTTTATGACAA
>JAXIVD010004730.1:0-2500 GCA_036785275.1 Cancer borealis | reverse complement strand
TCCACGATGCAATGGGTAAGGTGATTGGAAACGTGGGGGGACTCACTATCTCTTAATCGTTCAAGGGATCCTAATTTATCACTTTTGACGAGGAGACTATACGGGGCGGGTGGGATGCTGAACGTGCAGGTGAGGGCGGTAGTACGTAGTGCTGACTGCTGAGCATGTACGTAGGGTGCTGAGCGTGCTGATGTGGGCAAAATAAGGTGCTGAGTATGGAAGGGGGGAGCCGGATGAATTGGTGAAGGGTTAGTCAAAGTGCATGCAGATGCAGGGCGAGGTGATACGGTGATTGCCAAGGCAAAGTGCTGACTATCTAGGTTATGGTAGTAAGGGTACCGAGCGTTCAGGGAGGATAGCGAGGATGTTGTGTTGATCCCTCAAGAAGTGGCGTGTGGGGTGGTGGGGTGGTGGGGTTCTCCTTCACTACTCCCTCTAGACGAGGTACAACAAAGGCCAGGTACACATCACGCACAAAACACTGGACCGAAACATTGTAATTCACAGGGCGAGCATTGTGGCGAGAACAGTGTTCAGCCTTGGCTCCGCCGAACCACCGCCAGGGTCGTGCCTTGCACCTGGCCGGCCCACCTTCTACCTAGAGGCACCTGTGCTGCTACTCTCAGCGTCACCACTGCACGTGACTCTCCCGCTATCATCAGCCTTATCGTACATTATATCCCAACAAACTTAAAATGTCGCTGCGCACAACATACTTCCCGCCAGACGACAAGTGTCGTGATATATGTCTCAGACATTCCAATGAGGCCAATGAGTCCACTTTCAAGACTGTGTTCCTTAGTTGTGTCATTACCTAACGTATACCTAACGCACTTAGACCTAACGCTTCCGTAATGTTTATCCTCTTAAGCACTTTTTCCCAAGTCAATTATCTCTCTTCGTCCACCCTTCATCGAAGCTGAGATTGACCTATGATGGACAATATTAAATTTCAAAATATATACATATAATTTTTTTTACTTTTTACCCATGGCGCCGGCAGGCTTCATGGAGGCCTTAGATGGTCAGCCTTCGCCCGTTAATAGCACGGGTTAGATATTTTAAGTGACACCTCGTTTCATATTGAGAGGCTCATGTTGCCAGCGGAAGCTCCTCGCGCATGTAGCATTGCAGTCCCGTCGAGGATAGTGTTATGGCAGCATGTGGGTGATTTTTAGGCCATGCGGCGGTATTACCAAAGAAAAGTGGCCAGCACGTGCCGGGGCTCGAACGCGGGATCTAAGCTTGTATGCCCGATCGCGGGATCTAAGCTTGTATGCCCGATCGCTAGTCACTAGGCCACCGCACATGATTCTGTCCCAATGGGGAGCGTACAAACGGTCTGCGAGGGCAACGACGTTCATGGCCTGTTGTGTTGAGGGAGGGAGGGTGGGTGGGTGGGTGGGTGGGTGGGTGTTCTCTAGAACCGGAAGCAGAGACTCCTGCCTCCTGTGTGGGTGAAGTAGTGGACCGTTTTGTTATTCCAGGAACTCATAAGACATTCATCATATCAAGTCTTCTGTACCTTTTGAAGAGAGAGAGAGAGAGAGAGAGAGAGAGAGAGAGAGAGAGAGAGAGAGAGAGAGAGAGAGAGAGAGAGAGAGAGAGAGAGAGAACGAGAACAGTATGTATTTGTAGTTTATCCATAGCTAATAGTATTTTGCAAGGTATGCCTAGAGGTGATTCCCTGCAGCAGAGCAGCGCGCCGCCACGCAGGACTCGTGAGGCACAGCGATGTTCGGGGTCGCGGGGCATCTGCACGCGGCACCACGCGGCGCGGCGTGAGTGGCATCGCAATCACTGATTGCGATGCCACTCACGCCGCGCCGCGTGGTGCCGCGTGCAGATGCCCCGCGACCCCGAACATCGCTGTGCCTCACGAGTCCTGCGTGGCGGCGCGCTGCTCTGCTGCAGGGAATCACCTCTAGGCATACCTTGCAAAATACTATTAGCTATGGATAAACTACAAATACATACTGTTCTCGTTCTCTCTCTCTCTCTCTCTCTCTCTCTCTCTCTCTCTCTTTCTCTTTCTCTTTCTCTTTCTCTCTCTCTCTCTCTCTCTCTTCTCTCTCTCTCTCTCTCTCTCTCTCTCTCTCTCTCTCTCTCTCTCAAAAGGTACAGAAAATTTGATATGATGAATGTCTTATGAGTTCCTTGAATAACAAAACGATTTCCTACTCCACCCACACTCTCACCCACACACACACTCCGACCGACACACCATCCCACCCATCCTTTCTCCTTCTCTTGCTCTCCCATACTTACCTCCCTCACTTACACTTCCCGTGGTAACCACCCCACCTACCATTCCCCAACGCCCACACACTTGCTTACCTTCCTTCCTGCACCCATCACCTACCTACCACCCACACGCCCACCACCAGGGGACCATGAGCAGGAGTCACAAGTTGAAGTATTGCTACGCTTTTCTCCTCAACACAATGAGTCCTTAACACGAGTTCATCCATGCAAGGCAGTGTGTAGGTTGTTGGATAGT
>JAXIVD010004729.1:0-20000 GCA_036785275.1 Cancer borealis | reverse complement strand
CATAGTAAATAAGGGCGAATATACATTACTTTTTTTTTTCGGTGGATGAAAAGAGGGAGGAAAAAAAGGCGGGGGAAAAAAATGACGTAATGAGAAATTTTTTGAAAGGAAAATATGGAGCGGCTTTCACATTTTGCAAAACAACATTAACTTTTAGCTTCTTATTTACCTCATTATTTTACTCCCTGCTGAGTGGACGACAAGCTTTTACTGTTGTTGTTGTTGTTGTTGTTGTTGTTGTTGTGTTGTACTGCTCTCTTGGTGGTGGTGGTGGTGGTGGTGGCGGTGGTGGTGGTGGTAGAGGTGGAGGAAGTCAAGGTAACACATACATGAAAAAAACAATCCTAATTTAGATAACACAATCACTTTTTACTCATTAATAACAAATGAATACCCATCTCTAAGGTCAAAAGGTCAAGGATACAGAGATGAGCACTCGGACAGAGCACCACATGATGTAATACCCAATCCACACCTTCCATAACTCCCTTCATTCCCTTCCCTTCCTTCATTCCCTTCCCTTCCTTCATTCTCTTATCTCCACCACCTCTCATCCTCCGTCTCATTCGTCTTCCCTCACTGAGCCTCTTCGTGTTAAAATTTACATTCAAGTTACGAGTGAGAAGGAGAAATTCTGAGCCAGGTGTGAGCCAAAGATTAATTACTAGTGTCCGCGGCAATAACGCGGGCAGAACGAAAAGCAATACTTGATGTCGGGCGAGTGCTCAGTCCCGCAGCCTCTATCACTAAGGCAAACAATAAGCAATTACTTCAGACATCAGTAATTAAGTCACCGGGAGGAAGAGGCGCCACAGAACACACGTCTTCCCCCCCACACAAAAGCCCTTGAGTGTTTATGGGCAGAGAGAGAGAGTTAGAGTGTGTGTGTGTGTATGAGAGAGAGAGAGAGAGAGAGAGAGAGAGAGAGAGAGAGAGAGAGAGAGAGAGAGAGAGAGAGAGAGAGAGAGAGAGAGAGAGAGAGAGAGAGAGAGAGAGAGAGAGAGAGAGAGAGAGAGAGAGAGAGTGATGTGCATGATGCTTCAGTAGGAAATAACAAGTGTATTTTCCTCTTTCTCTTCTGTTTTTTCTTCAGCATTTGGTTAAAGTTGCATAGTTACTCTGGTATTTAAAAGTTTAGTAATTCAAAAAGTTACATCACAAGTTTCTCTCTCTCTCTCTCTCTCTCTCTCTCTCTCTCTCTCTACGCGCCGCTCATCTCTCTCTCACTCTCTCTCTCTCACTCTTACTCTTTCTTTCTCTCTTGATCCACTTTCAATGTGATGAACTCTTAAGGAAAACAATAATATTCTCCTCTACATCATTGACTTTTTATTTATCTGTAGATTATCCTTTGTAAGATTAAGAAAAATTTCGATAACTTCCGATATATCTTTAGTTTTAATTCTGATGTATAACTAAATAAGGAAGTTCCTTTTCATCTATAGTTTATTTTTGCTTTATTCTTATTTAATCCAAGCTTATCTCTTACGATTTTTTTTCTCTTACGTACTCTTAAATATGAGAGGAAATCCTTTGAATAATCCTAATTTTCCTAGTGTGAGAGGAAATCCTTTGAATAATCCTAATTTTCCTAGTGTGAGAGGAAATCCTTTGAATAATCCTAATTTTCCTAGTGTGAGAGGAAATCCTTTGAATAATCCTAATTTTCCTAGTGTGAGTGGATGCGGATGTGGATTAGTTAAGATTAGTTGTATCTCAATTATTCACATTACTTAACACAAAATGTCCTTTATTCATGCAGTTGTTTACTTAATGCATTCATTCATTCATCCATTCATTAGGGTGAAATTAAGGCCACAGCACATGCCTTAAAACTTTCTTCATCATTTTGAAACTTTTCCTCGCACCCTCAGTGAATATGACGCTTTATTTGTTTACTTTTGTTTGCTTCTTGGATAAAACCATCATTCACTCCTTTTTACGGTGCCATTTATCTGTGTCTTGCGAATTAAAAGAAAGGAAATAGCTTGTTTTATTATCTCCATTAAACCTTTTGTAAGTGTATATCCCCCCAGTCACCTTAAAAAATGATCTATAAGTCTCATATTTTCACTATGTTACGAGATACAGTTTATTATATTTCCTTTAAATCAAATCATCTAAATGTTTTTCTTGTAACGGATAATACAGTTTCCACATTTCCCCTTCACCCGGCAGCCTCACCTCATTTTTTGCACCCACTCCCCTACCCTCACCTCATCCTTCCATCTCTTTCCAGCTCTCACACCTGTCCTGCCACTCCCCCGCCTGGACGAGGGAGGGAAGAAGCAGAGGATTCCTGTTTTATTCTACTCGTTTTACTGCTGCAGAAGGCAAGACACACCTGGTGGCTTCCTCAGGTGAGTTGGACGCGACTATCTCCTCTACCTGATACCTGTGTCCTCGTATAAAAGGTAATTAGTTAATGCACAGGTGGTGTCGAGGTAAGGCCAAGAAGAGCGTTGTATATACTGCCTTTATATTATTTTCCCTTTCCTGTTTGTACGCGAAAATATATATTGATTTTCACTATATAGATTTAGTGTAAGTACTCTGTGATTATTTATTTATAGTGTCTGAAAGAATTATGTTATAGATGTTAAATTTTGGGTTTAGTTATATATAGAATTTGTGTTTCCTGTGATTTCAGTATATTCTTGCAAATTTTGGTTATTGGTGTTCAGTAAATGTTTCGTCATATTTTTGTCTGTGCGTGTGCTTGTGCGTGTGTGTGCGTGTGTGTGCGTGTATGTTCATGTGTGTGTGTGTATGTGTGTGTGTGTGTGTGTGTGTGTGTGTGTGTGTGTGTGTGTGTGTGTGTGTGTGTGTGTGTGCGTGTGCGTGTGCGTGTATGTGCGTGTGCGTGTGTGTGCGTGTCTGTGTGTGTGTGTGTGTGTGTACGCATGTGTGTTTGTGTGCATGTTCTTAAAAACTCAACATTAACAACAAAGCCAAATGTTTCTGCGTCTCACATTTCTCTCTTTTCTCTAAAATTCCTTGATCTTTCGTCTCAATGCGTTGCTTAGACTGCATAACAAGAGCGTGAGTCATGCTGAAAACTGTCAAAGAGAGCACAGTAATAATAGTAATAGTAGCAGTAATAATAGTAATAACAATACCACCCAAGGAAGGAGAGAAAAGAAGGGGTCCAGCGGGCAGACACACACAAAACCAACATCGCTAGGTCTTGGTATTGAATAAACGTGTAGAAGTAAACACGAGAGCAGCAGACAGGCACGGCTGGCTTAATAGACAGGTAGGGGAGGCCCAGGACAAGCAAACACACACTCCAAACCGAGGAAACGGTGAAAGGTGGTGGCGCTGGACTAACACAGAAACAGGAGGAGGAGGAGGAGGAGGAGGAGGAGGAGGAGGAGGAGGAGGAGGAGGAAGGAGGGAGGAGGAGGAGAGACTAGGAAAGATATAACGTTGATAAAAGTAACAAAGGGACTCATAGCAGTATACTGATTTCAATATCCCTGCAGTGACCAGGTGAACGCTAGTCAACAGCCAACACACAGCACTGGAAAGGTAAACAAACAGGTGCAATGCGGCAAATAAACACATGATTAGTGCAACGGTAAACAGAGGGAGGCAGGGAGGCCGATCATATGATAAACACACATGTTAGCAAAATACCGTTGCATGTGTAGCTATATACACGTACATGCATACCTACATACACATGAATACGTACACACATGAGGTAAGAAGGTAAAGGAGGTTGACAGAACACCAAGAAACTCTCGACAAGACTGACAGGACAATTTCTTCGCCTAATGGATGTAACTTTCATTGTTGTAAGTCATGAGTCCAAGATTTACCTGTCACAATCCTGTCAGAAACATGTTCTTCCATCCACTGGCTGACTTAACCTGACTTAATCTGACCTGGCTTGCTGCGTGACCTTCGTGTAGGGTCATGTTAGCATCATTATTGTTATTACTCATCCTTGTTTTCATCCTTCAGCTACTAAATAGTGACCTTAGCCTAGAGCATCGCCTCACCTCCCACTCGAATTTTTTTTTTTCTCTCTCTCTCTATCTATCTATCTATCGATCTATTTATTTCCTCTTATTATTCATTCTTCTCACTGCCATTCTCTTGGTATTTTCCTCTCTATTCTCTGAGTTTTCTCGGTTAATTGATTTGTTCAGCTTTATTATCATTATTATTATTATTATTATAGTTATTATTACTATTATTATTATTATTATTATTATTATTATCAAAATCATCCCAGGAGACGAGATGCACCGTCGTGTATTCCTTCCATTATTTACCTGAAAAACACGTCAAGTAGCACCCAACAACTTTTATTTCTCACACGTAAACACAAAACATAATTGCCACCAAAGTTACCAGTGCATGCATGTAAGTAAGTGTGCGTGTAGGAACTCAAAATTATTACAGGTCTCACAGTATCAAACGTGGGCTTAGTGAGGCCAACACAACACAACGCACACACACAAGGGAAGATAAAATGTATCTCAGAACCACTTCATTAGCAGACAGAGGAGCCAAATATCTCCAACGAAAACTGGCAGGGAAACATCAGCTGTAAATCACAAACAGGCTGGCCACGACTTGTTTACCCAGCCCGCATTCCAGTCCAGATGATCACCAGTCCGTTGGGTTGGTAATTGTAACCCAACAGACCTCAGGAAACAGTGAGGTTGTTGGTTAAATCTTGCATCGTGGTTAGTGTGAGATGTTGGTCCTCGCGTGTCGCTCTTACGGTGTCCTTGGAAGGGAAATGAGAGGCAATGAAGGCTGGCGTGGAAGGTTAGCAGGCGTGGGTATGTAAAGATGATGCGTGTCTGATAATATGATTGGTGTGTGTGTGTGTGTGTGTGTGTGTGTGTGCGTTCGTTCTTGGTTTGAATCTGCCCTTGGAATATGCAAATGGTGTTAGTGTGTGTGTTTTTTTTTGTGTGCTTGTGTGTGTATGTGTGTGTGTGTATGATTGCAGTGTATAAAATTTCACACACACATACACACACACATACACACACACCTAAACTTGTACTAGGTGTCAAGGGTTGAATAAGTCCATATACTAAACAGAGAGAGGAAGCCACCACCGTTTCTCCCTTACTAGTTAGCATCACCTATCTTACCTTACCTTACCGTCCTTCCCACCAGAGGGCACCACCACCCTAGCCACCCTCAGCGTCGCCTACAGGAGTGCTTATCAGGCTAGGGCTCTGTAGTAATGTTTGTCCAAAATTTAACGCAGCTTGTCTCAGTAAATCAGGTTAATTAAGAGACATATTTACTCTTTATTAACGGTGGTCTTTGATTAACCTCAGCGTGAGTGGAGGAGGAAGGCAGGACACACCACGCCCCCACGCCCATCCACCCTTCACCCCCGCCCACCCCACACGCCCCCCTAACTTGGGTTCTCTCCTCCAACTCTGCTCATTACGGCACCAGGTCTGGACGATGTTGGTTTACGATTTTTACCTCACATTATGATTTCTCGGTAATTACCACTACAACATGGATGGCAATTAAGCTGGGCCTCTTTTTTTTCCCTCTCTAGAGTTGGTGTTTCCCTCGTCTTGGCCCTGAAGGAGGAAAAGGAGGTAGAGGAGGAAGGGAGGGTGAGGAGTGTGCCTCCTCCCTAGTAAGTGTGATCCCCTGCGGAGGACCAAGATGAGGTCAGCAAATAATAGGAGAGGAGTTATAATTGCCGACAGGAAGCAATAATATGGCAGTATTTGGCAGCTCCTCTACGAACACCAATTAATTAGGAAGGTAAGCAGGTGAGGTGCCAGGTGTTGCTATAACCTTAACTTGCTGCTGCACCCTCACCCCCCCCCCCCTCTTGCCTCTCCATAACCCTTCTTTCTCCTCCTCTCCCCACGTCAACCCAACCTACCACCACAACCACCACCACCACGACCACCACCACCACCACCACAACCACCACCATCACCTTTACGTGGTTCAGAGGAAGTATAAAAACAACATAAACATTAATCTTGAATAATTTTGTTTATGTTATGTATTTTTTATTAATACTAATCAAGGTAAGAAACTGACATGCAGTGTAGTGTTAATTAATGAGAGAAATGCCCTCCCAGACATTTTTTTTTTCCCCGTCCTCCTCCCTGTTGATTCATATATTAAAATGTAATTTGATACACTATTCATTTTGGCTTTCTAGTTGACCAAAGTTTAATTAATCATAAATAATTAACACTCGCGTTTGATTCCTTTTGGTGAAAATCATGGTTTACAGAAAATGGTGACTTTTATTTAGTTTTCTCTTTTCGTCCTGGTAATGATGATGTGGTGGTGGTGATGGTGATGATGGTGACGGGACTTAAGTGGTGATGGTGTGGTTGAGTTGGTGGTGTAACTGTGGTGGTGCTTGGTAGGTGGTGTGGCTGGCTGGTTATGGTGTTTCATGGTGAGACTTGCAACACCATTAATCGAGACTGATGAGTGAGAGCCAAGTGAGAATCGAAAGTTTTTTTTATCTATATTTATTTATCATTTGTTTGACTGAGGGATTAACAGTGACAGGCGGAAGATTAGCTGCATTTAATCAGGCGCGTTACAATCTTTAACAATCATTTTCAACAACGAAACACATTGATAGTTAAACATATTTACATTGCAGTTTTGTAATTGGTGCTTCCCTCTGTTCTGAACCTGATTGATACATTGTAATTACACATTTGTTATATAGACAGTGTTAATAGTACGTTAAAAATATAGTGTTATATTTGTAATGAATTAGGAAAAATAGAAAGGAAATTGACTAAAGTGTTTCAAGTGTCTCGAATTAGGTTTCAGTGAAGCAGTGAAGGTTCAGACCATTCCACTGCCTGCCAATGAACGCTTAGTACCTGGGTGACGGTGGCGGAGGGCGGCGGCTGCTTGGCGTGGTGCTGTCCTGCTGTTCTGTCGTGGTGCTGTTCTGTTCTATCTGTCCCATTAGGTAAGCAGACGTTGATTTCAATAATAATGTGTTTCTTTTCCTCATTTTTTTCCTAGCATTAAGGATTTTCTACTAAATTATCATGTTACTTCCTCTCCTTCCCCTTCTACCTTATACAGTTTATTTCCTCAATTTCTCACTTTTCTTTCTATTTATATTTACAAAACTCAATCACTTCATTACATTCAGTTTCCATTTCCCTTCCTACTTGTTTCCCACATAATTATACTCCTCTCCCTAACTACCATTCCTCCTCCTCCTCCTCCTCCTCCTCCTTCCGTCCCGCTCCCCCTCTTCCTCGTTTGTACCTCCACTGCCTCTGGTCACTAACTCATCAAAAATATTACGGCGCCCTAAACTTTGAGTAATTAGTGAGGTAGTGTGGAGTGCGATGCTCGAGTACCTGTCTCATGGGAAGTGAATGCCGGTGTGGGTCTGTGTTAATAAACGGGAGTGGCGGCGCGGCGGTGGTAGTGGTGGTGTGTGGTGGTGGTGGTGGTGGGGGGGAGTGACTGGTCTTTGAGTGAGTTGTTGACTGACTGACTGAATTGACTTTATGCTAGCTGGCTCATGTGACTGATTAATGATTTGACTGAAGATCTTGTTTGTCCGAGTGAGTGAGTGAGGGAGGGAGTGAGGGAGGGAGTGAGGGAGGGAGGGAGGGCGTGAGGGAGGGAGGGAGGAAGGTGATGGTGGTTGAAAGGTGTTCGTTTCGTTGCAAATATCTTAAAGTGCAACTGACCGGTGAATGAATAGAAAATGGTGACCACGGAGAAACATGTACAGTTTAGGGAAGTTAAAGGCGATCTAAATAACACACAAGGAATTTAATCTAGATGGTGGACAATTTGTATCAATCTTGCAGCGTAATTCACAGTGTACGTACATAGGTAGAGACGCGTCGCAGGTACAAAAGCGGGAGATGAAGTAATAAAGCAGAGTGTTGTCAGGAGTGAAGAGGAGGCAAAAGTTACTTCATTGAAAGGATGTCTGTCTGGTTCTGTGTTGAGTCTGCGTCTCTGTGCTGCCTGTCTCCTTCTCCTCGAATATAAGGAGTGGTATGAGAGAGAGAGAGAGAGAGAGAGAGAGAGAGAGAGAGAGAGAGAGAGAGAGAGAGAGAGAGAGAGAGAGAGAGAGAGAGAGAGAGAGAGAGAGAGAGAGAGAGAGAGAGAGAGAGAGAGAGAGAGAGAGAGAGAGAGAGAGAGAGAGAGAGAGAGAGAGAAGAAAAAAAAAAGAGAGAGGGGCTGAGACAAAGAGAGAGAGGGTATAAGTAAGAGAGAAAGAGAGGATTGATAAATTTTCGTGCCATAAATTAAAAAATCAGTTTGTATCGTGAAATAAGAGTTATGGTAATCAGAAAACAGAGTCCAGATTCGTATTCAGCAAGACTTCATTTCGCTTATTTTCATATTATTTTTTTGTTTATTGGTAGCCATGTTATTTTTATATTTATTTTACTTCAAAATAATTTCTCATTATCAGTTTATTTTCCTTAAGAAACAAATTATAAAAGTAGTTTAGAAAAATCAGAAAATCATCTTAATTTCAGAAACCCTAGAAAACATTAATAATCAAAGTAATAAATAAATATTAAATATACTAATAATTGTGTACGTAATATAATATTCTAGAAAAATCAGAAAACAAGTGTGATCAATCAGAAACCGTAGTAAGCCTTCATAAACAAATAAATCGAGAAAAAATATTAAATAAGCTAATAATTTTGTACGTGTTGATTTCGGTGATTTTCACATGCTTATTTTTCTTTGTTTATTTGTTACCAATATTTTTTTTTTTATTTGAATTAATTTAAGTGAGGTTCACGTAAACAAAGCCTTTAATAGTAAAGACAAAATAAGAAATGCTCGTTCTTTTGAGCTGTAATGAAATTATATTAAAATCTAAGTATAGATACAAAATTGGAGAATTTTCATATTTTATTTATTTTACGAAACTTACATTTTCTTCAAAAGTATTCATTGGATAGTAGATGACAATAACAGATAATGTTTTTGGTTTCCATAGCTTTAGTCTAAATTATTTTTCTAAGCATCTATCTACCTGTTTACCTACACTCTTGTATTCAATATGTATAGTGTACGTCGGTGTGACATATCAGGTGGTAATCTTTTCCCTTCCTGCAGGACACGGGCGGCGACGGAAGGACTCATCTGGGCCTGACTGCCTCGTCCACTCACCTTCCACCTGCCACCACCTCCACACCCTCGTCATCATCATCATCATCATCAGCAGCATCCACCAAAGAACACACTTCCTCATACTCCTCCAAGGGTATATTTATTCATAGTTCAGTACTTTATTAATTCATCAATAATGCAACATACTTCAAAAGGTAGTGTGTGCTGTTCTGAGAATATGTACCTAACTTTGCCCTCAGCACCCGGCCGCCTCTTTTCTCAGGTGAATTTTCCTAGTTAATTATCAAGGTATGGTTGAGGGTATTGGGTCTTAGCCTCAGGGTGGGAGGGTGTAGTGTTGTCTGCTTAATTAATGCGGGAATTAAGGGCCTAAGACTATTATTGATTATATAGAGGTAAAGGTTAGGTGAGGAAGATAGTGGGTTTTTTTTTTGTTGTAAAGTAATGATAGCCAAGGAGTGATTATGAACGTTGTGGTTGAGTTAGTTTTCAAAGCTGTGTTAGATGTTGTAATGTTCATGTACCTACTATTTGTCTCGAGTCGGTGCGAGACTTTGTAAGTAGGTGGCAAGGGGAAACTTAATTAAAAAGAGCCATAGTAATGCGTTATAAGAGGTGAAAGGAAACGAAGGTATTGTGAGGGATGCAGGTGAAGGGAAGGAGACATTGAAGGTGATGGAAAATGGGTGGAGGTTGTAGGACTAAAAGATGAAGAAGGGAATTAGATAATGTGTTAACTAAGAATTTGCTGACATTTTTTTTGTTTTCCCATAACATTTGAATTAAATTTACTACACTTTTCATTTAATATCAAAATGTTATTGGACGTTCAACGGATTTCTAGTCTTTATTTAATGATTTTTGGTGACAAAGGACTAGAAATCGGTTGAACGTCTAACATCATTTTGAAATTAAATTAAAAATATAAATTTAATTAAAATGTTATGATGGGAAAACTCAAAAATGTCAGCAAATTCTTACTACATCTAATTCTTCTTCATCTTTAATTTAAAAGTCCTACAACCTCCCATTTTCTATATCACTTTCCCTTCACCATAATCATTAACTTTTTAGCATTTCTTAATCTTTTTCAGACCTGTGATGCAGTCGAGAGAAGAAAATCTGACGGCGTCGAGTATTCAGTGTGAGTGTTCTGCAGAATCAGAACACACTGGACGCCTGTGGGAGGTGGTGTAGTTTCTATTGGTGTGTGTGATCCTGCAGGAGAACACTCGAATTGGTTGGTCTACAACGCAAAGAGTCCTCCAGGATGAACTGACAGCAGCTCAAAATAAAAAAATTAATTATATGTATACTTTTATTACAACACCAATGTCTTCCTCAATACACACACGGTCAGTGTTCATCATATTATTTAGTTGCTGTTGTGCACGCATCTCGGGAGTTCGTAGTCTCGCTGTACAGACCAAGTTTGCCCTGCTGCTGCTGTAGTAGTTAGTAGTAGGTGCGGGAGTGTGTGGGCGGAAGCGTCCTGGCGTCCGATGGGCACATGACTCCTCAATGTGCCCATCGCCAACACACAAGGCTGGTGCTGAGGGAGGAGCCATGCGCCCAAGTCCTACTACTAGCGTCCTCACAACACCCTTTTCTGGTGCTGGTTGGTAGTGACTATCTAAAAAGGTGCTGGTTGGTAGTGACTATCTATGTACAGCGACACTATGAACCACACGTCATTACTCGAAGTCCCGACAAGCTGCCCATCGGACGCCAGGAAGCTTCCGCCCACACACTCCCGCACCTACAGAAGCACCGCAGACTTACTTATCTTGCTGATGTGCAAACTTGATCTTTCCTTGTAGTCAGCACACATCTATCTGAAAGGTAAAATGGATCTAATTAGCTTGAAATACAGCTAAGAGACTAACTATTATTAGTAACAAATCAAGTTCTCAGTTATTCATATGCCCACAAAAAGGTTTTTAATTTAAGTCAAAAATACCAACCAATGACTTCTTAACCCATGAAAACGTTCGTCACCCTCTACGCATATGGCTTTGTGCTTAAAACTACAAACTAATGAAAAAATAAATTTATACACAAATCTTACCTGCGAGATGGAAGTACTTGCAGGGTAAGGCAAAGCAGTAGCGGCGGCGGCGGTGAGGAGGTAGACGGAACCGGCTGGAGCAGGGCAGGGCAGAACAGGAGGAAGAGAGGTGGGTGGGCGGGCTAAGGGGAGGGAATAGGGTGGACGGTGGGTAGGGGGGCAACAGGACGAAAACCAATCACCAACCTGAAATAAATAAAGTATATACATGGGTAAACATCCGCGAGTATACATTCATACAGGAGTGTGAGAACAATACATGGAAAGCCTGACCAAAATTATATAGTAAATCAAAATTAATAGAATACAGACTACCAGGTTGTTGGGATATTTGGTCATTAGCCGTAACGAGGCCTGACACCCAACCACCTAATTAAGGCCTAGTTATTCTGTTCTGGCATAACAATGAACAAACCTACACACAATGAATATATAATCAATCAACAGTATCGTATTATTGCAACAACACACCTTCACACACACACTCACACCAGGACTCACCAAGGTTACGAGGAGACACTGCACAGACCATCCATCCACCTGCCCGGCCGCCACCACAGGACTGGCCCTTTCAGCCTCCTCCTTCCCCCAGCTAGACACAACAGCCACGCATGCGCACCGTCCACCAGCAAACCAATCCACATTTTCCTTCGCTCTAACATAAACCTGTAATCCTAATAAACATTTGATTACACACTAAAAACCATTAATATTTTTTTCTGCACAATGTTGTATTTATATTATGAAATTGTATGTTAGTTATTTATTTATTTTTCATTAGCATACGAGCCCCCTCCCCCCCTAACGGGCCTCCCCTCGTTAGCCAGTTCATGACGCGGCGCCAAACACCGAACGTCACGTATTTACCTTCAATGTCCATGAATTAACACGCAGCCAAGTGCTCGCATTACTATATTTTTAATCAAAGTTTTTAAAAATTTCATAACCAATTCCGAGCGAAAGGAAATACAGATAATTTGATGGGTTTACGATATCAATTATATAAAAAAAAAATAGAGAATTATCGTATGCGTGTTAAAATAAATAACTATACTTAAAATGGCAATATCAACCTCACCTGAACCTTACCTACACATTCTATAATATTTTTGACGATGTGAGAGGTTAATTTATACATAGTGTGTGTGTGTGTGTGTGTCCCTCGTTACCTTAGGACAAGCGGGGGGGGTAGGGGTGAGGAATGAGACAAAACGAGGAGAAAACAAGCGCATGAAACAAGTGAATGTCATAGTTACTCTTAAAAGACCTTCTTGATTCAGTCTAACGTAAGAAAAAATAAAAAACAAGGAAAAAAAACGGAACAATTCAACACAAGAAACGCACAAACACGACACTCTAACATCATTTTCGCCGCGATTATGTGTGTGCTTTCCGTGCTTCTCTTGTTTTCTTTTCCCTCCGTAGAGCGGCGGCGTGGATGCGTGGCTGGCGTGCGTGCGTGCGTGTGTTGCGTTCGTTATGCATGCTAATGAACGCGGCGTGGCGGTGTTTCTCAAGCCTCATAATGTCGGTGAGGATCCGTCTTGTTGACAAACGTCTTGGCAAGCGGGCGTGCCAACTTAACCTCCGCGGGCGTAGAATTCCGTGGGAAGCTAAACAACACCTTGGGCTTTGTAATACAGTAATACAAGGGCGTTGGGCGGGTCAGGTAAACACTTTGATTAGATAGCACAGTACAACCCATTCCTCGATCACAGACACCGTTTTATTTTCTTCTATCCACTGAGAATTAAAAGATAGAATTATTTTACTTTAGCGCCGGGTCGGTCACTGCTAAAAATATGAACAGTGAAAAGCGTCTGTGATGGTGTGGAGGTGACTGTTAATTGTTTTTCATAGCAGCGAAGTCTAAATGCATGACGGGTTCATTAACACGAGAGAGAGAGAGAGAGAGAGAGAGAGAGAGAGAGAGAGAGAGAGAGAGAGAGAGAGAGAGAGAGAGAGAGAGAGAGAGAGAGAGAGAGAGAGAGAGAGAGAGAGAGAGAGAGAGAGAGAGAGAGAGAGAGAGAGAGAGAGAGAGAGACATAAAACACAAGAGGCCTTCCTAGCATCTACCATGAGTCTTTGCACCAATAGCACACCTTCAGTAGGATGGTATAAGAGCTGCACTTACACCCTTATACTACCCTCACACCTTTCTTCTACTGTACCTAATTTTGGCGGGAAGAAACACAGCCTCCTTCCTCTTCCTCCTCTCCTCTTCCTCTTCCTCCTCATGTTTTTTTTTTTTCTCCCTTGCCTCTTCTTTCCTCCGTTGCCTTGTGCTGCTTAGAAAAATGATTAATTTTAATAATGATAATGAAAATGATGATAATACATTTTCATACATTATATTAAGGTAATGTATCTCCGTAATTGTAATAATACACTGTACATAAACACTAAACCAAATGTAAAGAGAAATATAAAGTGTTTGTGTGTAAATTGAATAGTGATGTTTTCAAGTTAAAAAATGTGAAATAAGTAACATTGTGTAGTGATGATGATGATAATACTAATGATAATGATAATGATAATAATAATGATAATAATAATAATAATGATAATGATAATAATAATAACAATACAAACAAAACCGTAAACGCAAAAACATTTTTAATACACTGAAATCTCACGTAATTAAACGCCAGTGTGTTCAGTGCCAGGGACGTTTATATACCTGCTTATTACAATTATTATATTTCTACACTCTATTATAACAAAACAATACAAATAAAAAACTGAATATGTATGCATGTATGTGAGTATATGTGTGTGTGTGTGTGTGTGTGTGTGTGTGTGTGTGTGTGTGTGTGTGTGTGTGTGTGTGTGTGTGTGTGTGTGTGTGTGTGTGTGTGTGTGTGTGTGTGTGTGTGTGTGTGTGCGTGCGTGCGTGCGTGCGTGTGTGCGTCCCCCTACGGTAGCCACAGGTCCTTCCCACCAGGTCAGGCTTCCTTAAGGGCCTCAGACAGCACCCTCCGCCTTGGTTTTATATGCGGGGTTGACACACAGCACCATGCATATATACGAAGGATAATTTTTGTGCATGCGAGTACAAGGCTACAGAGGGTCCATAAAGCTGTCAGGGAGGCGACGCTAATGCCGGTGGTGAGGGCATCAGGGGGTGGCTGGGCGTGGGTAGAAACGGGTGGTGGAGGGAGTGGAGGTGTAAGTATACTCCCTCTCACTCCCTCTCACTCCCTGTTGGTCGTGCACAACCCCCCCGCCATCTACCTCGCCTCCCTCTCACTCCTGCCTGCACTGCCACACCGTCACACCCTGTTTTTTGCACTAACTCGCCTTATAAATCACCGGCGAGGAAGTGTGTCAGAGATCTTACATCACCTGAACACATCAAGACGCCGCGCGGACTCCTCCTCCTCCTCCTCCTCCCCGCCAGACCCAAGAGACGCTGCTTCCTCCCTCAACAAAGCCGCGAAGGGACGCCAACAGTGTATTCTCTCACTTAGGTGCAGTGTGACATACTTTTTCTCCACCTACCCCACTCCAGGCACTCACTAACAGGCCAAACTATCTATATTCAAGTGAGTCTCCTCGTTTATTTACCTGTCGAATACCTGAAACGCAAAACTAAACTAGTGTAATGAAGCAGCAACGCCTTGTATTGCTGATGTGATGAACTTATCTGTGAAAGCATCTTGAGGAGCGAAAGGTTTTTTTTTACACCTGTGTAAGTGAGAGGCGTATGTACGTACCTCCACCTTCATTACCCTTCCACGGCTTCTTCCACCCCACGCGTGTATGACAAGGCCCCACACTTGCCTCACGCACCTCGCACCTCACACCCACCTCGCACCTCCACCACCGAGCCCCGTCCCCATCCCCGTCCCCGTCCCCGTCCCCTGAGCCCCTGTGGCCGCCATACACTTAACAACAAACAGGTGATCTGGTGTCTCGGTGATCAAGGTGCATCAGCTCGTCTCATCAATAAAATAACTATAATGCAAGTTGTTATCACCAATTTTTTCATCCCAGTGCTTCAGTATCAGTAGCTGTCAGATTGTTTTATGTTGTAATGAAAGACAGTAATTGGCTATAAATAATACTACAAACGGTGAGTTTATTCTCTGCATTCTCAATATTAAAGTTACTTTATTAACATGCAGGTAGCTGATAGAATTATGGCTGCCAATTACCGCCATGCATCAGAATAAATACCAATTTACAGAGACAGCCTTTCAACAGCAATTTCAAGCTTTTCCCTTTCAACCTGTGCACAATTCTTTCATAAATGTGCACGAACACAATAGGCACCGTCTGCAACATACATAATTGGTATCAGATACCTGGCTCCTCAGGTCTCTTGATGTGGCCCAATTTAACTTTTGGAGTACTCTAGAAGCTTTAGTAATTAGTAAACTTAATGAACCTGTCCGTGCGAATGCCCAGGCATGGTTCAGGAGGCTGGATCTTGGCCGTGATAAGAGCAAGTGTAATTAGGCACTGATTGGCAGGTTCAAAACAAGAGAGGGTCGTCACCAGCCTGACGCTGAGGTCGTAAATCACAGCCGCCGGAGTGGAATTCTCGCCCTAACGTGATGATGGAGGTGCGGCTCCTCCTGCCCCGAGGAGCCGCACCTTGGCGCAGTTAAAGGCAGTGATTGCATGCAAGATACAGTAAGAAATGTTGATTGCGAGAGAGGGGCGATGCTGCTCGTTTGTATGTTCGCTGGTCTTGTTTCCTTCAACTTGAAATGGACGGATACATCGGCTGGACAATGTGTATGAAACAGGAAATATCACTTGGGCTGCGAGTCCCAAGTTAGGGCAGGGAAAAGTGGCCCTTGTCCGCCCGGCGACGCGGGGCCGGTGTGGGTGAGCAGCGGGATTGAAGTCTTATGGAGAAGTAAAAGTGACTTGATAGTCTGGCCTCGGCAGGTAAAGTTAATTAGCGAGGCGCTGCAAACACTCTGTCGCTGAATCATGGATGACTTTTAGGCAAGTAATTAAAGTACATATACATTACTAAAATAAAGTCAGGTGACAGCTTACATGGGTGTGAGGAACCTTGTCTAGCGACTGCCGGCGAGCAGCAGCAGCAGCAGCAGCAGCAGCAGCAGCAGGAAGAGCAGCAGCGCCAGAGAGGAGTAGCGGCCGCAGCATGAACTACACTCAGGCCACAGAGCCGATCAGGGACGAGAACGAACACAAACATCGCACCAACAAAAACTGGCACTGTCCTTAATCAGTCCTCCTTTGTTATAACTTTTGGCGGTAAAATCCGGAACATACGATGAGGCAGTTGACTGTCACTTAATTTGCTGCTGCACTACCGACGAAGCAAAACAAAGTAAAAATTGGTGATGAGCCGCAAACTGACTCACACAACACTGGCAAGGGCGTGAAACTGCGGCCTGACGCGTCTGCCCATAAAGAAAGTCGGTGATGCATATCAGAAGAAAGACAAGGGAGCGCTAAGGGAGCGAGGAGAAGTCTGGCACGACAAAATGATAAAGCCACAGCCTGCATTCCTCCCGATCCTCCACACCCACGAGCAGAAAAAATAAGATGGATACTCAGATACAGTGAGTGAGAGGAGTCTACTATAACCTACAAACACAACATTACTTATCAAGGACGGTCAGGAGTAATTTTATGATGCACAGAATCACACACACTATTTTGTCCATTGAGGAACACTAAAAACGATAAATTAAGGGGACTCTGAGACGCCTTAAGGAGGGATGTTTACCTTGGCTGACGGTTGGGACGAAAAAAAAGTCTCATCGCTATTCAAGCACCACCACACCTGCCTTTGTGCTAAGCTCTCCCTCCAGGTGTCGCTGCCGTGTCTCCCAATTACCAGTGAGGCTCTACCATGACAAATTAGTGGCTGCAGGTGAACTGAGAAGCAAACACGTGGACAGGAACACTAAAAAAAAACAAGACAAACAGACAGGTAGATCTAAACAGACAGAGACAAGCAAATAAAAACAGACAGGTATACACATAAAAAACACACCAATACAAAATCTTCTTTAACACCTCAGCACACAAATACAACAGAAAAATCAGTAACACCAAGAATACACACGTCACAAAGCAGGTGTGTTGATGAACCTTACCTGAGCAGCAGAATTCCCTTGCACCTTCCTTCCTTCCTTCCTTCACCTGCATGATTTCCTCACCTCCCATCAGACACTCAGCAAATATTGACAATTTCTGAAGTGGCGCCAGTACAGCACAACACCTTGATGAGAGGCAGGAAGGCAACACCACACAATTACAGGTGCTACAAAAAAACAAACAAACAAAGAAAAACATGTAACTGCTGACGGAAAGGCTGATGAGTTCCACGTGTTACATATTTTAGGAGAACCGCAGAACAGGAACCACAGAACCATGCTAAGGTGAGTGAACCGGTGAGTCAGGACGAAGAGAAGGAAGTAGAGAGAAGGAGAGAGATGGAGAAAGTAGAGGAGGAAGACGAGGAGGCGAAGAGAAAGGGGGTATGAGAAGAAAGAGACTTGGGGGAAGGGAACGGATGGAGGAAGAGGAGAAGGAGGAGGGGAGCAGAAGGAAGAGGAGGAGGAGGAGGAGGAGGAGGAAGAGTAAGAGGAGGAGGAGGTAGAGAGAGGATCCCCCCATGCTTGTTAGCGTCAGCCGTGTTTATACAATTAGCAACATGTAAACAGAAGAATATTCACTTTTCCTCCGCCTCTGGTTCTTCTCCACCGCTCTCCAGTGTCATTATGAAGCTGTGCGAGATTTTGGGAAGAGTGGAAATGTTTGCACAAACTCCTAACAAAGGCCTTGAATATCCAGGTCGTTAGAGGGGCATAAATTTGGTCGTTAGATCTTCGTTAAGGTCACTATTCTGGTTGTTGCAAATGCCAACTTGGTTCTTGAGGCGACTTCATTAGAGGTGAAAATGGATAGAGAAGGAGGAGGTAGAGGGAGGTAGAGGGAGGTGGAGGGAGGTGGAGGGAGGTGGAGGGAGGTGGAGGGAGGGGAAGTGTCGGGGTCTCGGGTGAACCACTCCAACCTTCCTAGTGATCGCCAATTAAGTTCATTAAAGGCCTTGGTTGTTTACATAATGGCCAGACGCCACGGCTGCCAACACTCTCACGCTCCCGCTGCAGGCCTTTGCCCTCCTCTCTCTCGTTAGCCCGGACGCTTGTAAACCATTATACCTGCAGAGTCAATTAGATACAACAAATCGCACGTATCCATCATCTCTATTTTCAGGCAACAGCTAGTTATCGCCTTAAAAAACCCTATAGTATTCTTAAAAGAGAAGTCTTGGCAACCCTGACGCCACCATATGTCGAGACGCGGGTATGGCAACACTGTGCAAACTTTTATATAGCAGAGGGTTAAAAAAAAAAGTCAAGATTTCTTCATTTAATACCGTGCTGGTTTTTATATGACAACACCAACAAAAAGCGTCACAAGAGCTGAGGAGGCGGACAGGGTAGTGGGTGTCCGCGAGGTTGTGCAGCGGCGGTGGGAAGGAACTCTATAAAACAGACACCCGAGGCGGGCACAACACTCCCGCCAGCGCGCTAAATATGGTGAGAAAGATTAAACGTTGTGAAAGAAGACGCAGCCGAGGTGGCAGCTGAGATATCTCATTAAAATAACAAGAGTGCTTAACAAGCTTAGTCACCAGAAGCTAAGCGCAGCCTCCCGTCCATGACAAGTGACCAAATTGCACATTGTGGTCGTTACGAAGGTGGCACAAGCGCTTGTATCGATTGCAGGGCTTGTGGCTGGCTGGTAGGTGGAAGGCGCGGCTCATGGATCAAGGAGGCGATGCTTTTTGATGGAGCCTCGTGTGTGTGCGGCTCCTGAGGGTGAACAACAAGCACTAACATTCCTCCCGCGTGTTCCGGGCCGAGGCGATTGACACACTAACACTAACGGCAAGCGCACTGCAACATCCCACGTCAAATCGTCAGAAAAAAACACAGCAAAACAATAACTGAACATTACATAATAGACATCAATCACATGCAAACAAAAACAAGCACAGTACTTGAATACCTGGCCGCAAGGTGCTCCTGGAACCACCTGGATCTTGCAGCATCAGGTAAGCCGGTCAGCGGGCGGCCGGCGGGAGGCTGCATGTCGACGCTCGTTCATTAAATTTGCATATCTCTTCACGCCTAAAACTAACATGGAGCGTCAGATTGAAGCAAAAAACAATGACACGTAATTCCCCTGCTGAGATGTAACCCCGAGGCATGGAGAGGCTAGGATTATGTACCGGAGAGAGAGAGAGAGAGAGAGAGAGAGAGAGAGAGAGAGAGAGAGAGAGAGAGAGAGAGAGAGAGAGAGAGAGAGAGAGAGAGAGAGAGAGAGAGAGAGAGAGAGAGAGAGAGAGAGAGAGAGAGAGAGAGAATAAAAAACACTGACCATCCTGATATTAGAGGCGAGCAGATCCTATGCGTGGAATCCTTCACTAAACAACACACTTGAGCCTTAGGATAAAAAGATGATCCTTACCTCTTCCTTAAACCTACTTGATGAGAGGATGATTTTCCGCTACAATTTTCTGAGTAGGTTTATAGAAGCGTCTTTTTTTTTGTTTGAATATATATAACTAAAAAAAAATATGGTTACTGGACTAAAATTCGGATTAGGAAGCATTTTTCTTCTTCTTCATTGTGATGTATAAGTGAATTTCATCTTAGAACAATTATGAAAAAAACACAGAAACCAGATAGTCGATAAATTCTAAATATTGTAAACGTGAGACGCGGCATCCATCTCATTATGAAAAAAAACATCACTTATTTAAACCATTTTCACCTTATACTTAACAGAAAACATTGTATTAATCCCATACACATAACAC
>JAXIVD010004728.1:32500-33667 GCA_036785275.1 Cancer borealis | reverse complement strand
ACATTTGTGCTCACTGATCCTCCCTCCCCCACCCGTGTGTTCCCTTCCGTGCCGGCGCGTGAGGCGGGAAGGTCTGGTGGTGGCAGAGCCTTTCCCAACTCCTCCCTGATCGACAGTCGCCGTCCTATTTCACCTTATCTGGCTTCCGCGTTCCATCCCGCCAAGTCCAGAGAGTTCATATAAACCAAAGTGACGGATGCTTTTCGATACCAGACCTTCGTTAAAGATGGCGCTGTCTTGAGATCTAACCTTCCAAGTGGTCTGCAACAATGGCCTTGTGTTTCCCTTAATGTTAAGAATCTTTTGTGTTGTAGTGTTGCTTCCTGTTTTCTAAGTATTAATGTGTTTGGTTTGTTGGGTGTTAAAGTTGGGTGATCATTGGAAGTGTTGTGAAGGTTGTGTATTAATTAGTGTATGGAGGGTCAAGGGTGTTTCTTTTATATTTCTTTATCTTGTATTGCTGAAGACTGGCAAGGAAAATATGGTGGCGAGGAATGGAAAATAAAAATAGTTCAGAAAGTTTTATAATGTTAAAGTTGTAGTTTAAAAGTTATATTTATTAATTCTCTTTCTCCATTCGTAGGTTCTTGTCATTTGTCTCAAAAAGTTGTATAATATTAATGAATTCATAATCCAAGCTGATCCATAATCTATTGAAAAATATGCACCTTTAAACATTTTCAATACTTAAGTAATCGTATTGTCATGTAGGTTGAATTTAGTAATAACTATTGTAACAAACATTTTGGTAAATTTGTTTCAAGTATCCGACGCTATTTTTTTTTTTTTTTTTTTTTTGTATCCTCGACCAGAATCCAAATTTTGGGCACCACGCCTCTATTGTCCATAACTTCCTTTCATGTGTATGGTCCGTTTTGCATTCCAGATTTTCATTCTCCACCTGACCCTTTGCCGCGCTCCATTTTTTCTCCACGCATAGTCCTCTTCCTCCCCCTATATCATCTTTTATCCACCGCATTTTTTGCACCCATTACTGCCTTGATCTTTCCCTTTATCACATTCCCATCTTTCCCCCGATTTCATATGAGTTCCAGCGGCCCATTTTTTGTTTCTCCCTTTGCTTACTTTTCCCCATTCTCTATCTCCTAAATAATCACTTAAACGCCAGAAACTCAGAGTGGCGTCGCGGTTGGAGAGCGGACGAGT